>JAGXCT010036563.1:7659-61087 GCA_022495035.1 Philopotamus ludificatus | reverse complement strand
CACGTTTGTGCGTTTAGCAGTCCATGGTATTCTTAGCAGACGTCGCCAGCACCACCTTTCGAAGGCCATATAGTGTGTAATTCCAGAGGAAACCCCACCACATAAAAACAATGACCTTTATTGTCAGTGCAGTGTATAGCACTCCCTTCTCATCTCCAGTTACAATTAGTCGCAAAAACGGATCGGCTTCATACCGAGACAAAAGCAGATGGTACGCATTTTTTCTATGCGACGAAGATGATCCTGAACCATGGACAGCAAATCTTCAATGATAATTCCTCAATTGTTTGTCGAGGATCCGAATCCACCATCGCCTTCAGGATAACATCATCTAATTTTTGGGGTTGTCCTTTTCGTGCGACATCTTTGAGATTCCTATTTCCATTTTTAAACATTTTAAACCACCAATGACACTTTAGTTTAGTTTTTTTTCACTGTTTCGTTTGCCTTCATTCCTTGATCGAACAAAAATAGTATACAATGACGTAAGTCTGCTTCTTCTATTGTTGACATTGACGTTTTTCCCCCTTGATCGAAAAACATAAACAAAAAAAAGACCGAAAACTGGTTGTGAATGAACCGATTTCATCGAAGAAATTTTGATTACTTTTCGGTCCTCCTAATAATAATTTATTAAATGAATTACATTTCTTAAAATCGATTAAATAATTTATAACAATACATGTAATTGCATGTAGTTCATCTTTTAAAGCACACTACATGTACAGGGGCGTTAATTGAAGTTCTGCACGCTACTGCACCGTGGTCGTCAACCCAATACTCTTTTGCACAGGTATTCTTCAACTTATGACCGAATTACGTTTCTTCTAAAATTTGAAAATAATCCCTAGGGCAGGGTTTCCCAACCTATTTGCTCCATTCACGAATATTTAGAATATAATTCCCCCCCCCTACCAAATAATTAGTCTAACTCAAAATGTAGTCGAAATGATATGTATGGACATTCTTGCATATTATTTACTCCAGAATCATTTTTCAGCAGACCATATAAATGAATCGCGAAATAAATCTACTTCCTCTACGCTGAGTTCAGGAAAATAGAGGCTGAATCCATTTTCTAACACTTTCAAATGCTGCAAAATTTCATTTCTTAAAAATTCTGGAAGATCTCGTTCTTTGCCATTGGAATAGTCTTTTATTTTTCGTTTTTCCTCCAATTTTCAATTTTGCACATAAAAACATCCATCTGTAAATTTATGATATTTGTATTACGTCCTTGCATCTGAATATTCAGTTCATTCAACTGCCTATAAATGATTAGTCAATGCCGATGGGTTCTCTTTGGGACCCCAAGTTTTTTAATTTTTCTCGAATAACTCTTTTAATATAAAACCCACATGTCACAATTGTTTTGAATTTGTCTAAAAAAGTCTAACTAATAAATATTATAAATAATCAATGACCTTTATTGTCCGCAATTGCGAAAAAAATTATCCTATTCTCTCCGTACCGGATGCGAGCGAGAAAAAACATCGCACATATGCACGTGCGTGAAACCGCACACGTTTCCCAGTCTGAAGCGACTCTGCGGCTCAGAAAAAATCAAAATCTGGTCGATTTTTTGTCAATATATATCATGAATACTATGTTTATTCTTAGAATGACCATTTTTTTTTTAAAAAGTCAAGAGATTGATTCATAAATAGCCTTACTTGAAATGCTTGGGGTATATCTTCATACATTCATTTCATACTAAATAGACCCCATCGGCCGACGTCGTTGGTTACCGCCATGACGAATCGGTTAAAAAGTCCTGAGTTAAGAGCTCCTATATAAACTTATTGCATTCTGCCTGTAAAATATAATAAAACAATTTAGACATTTACCCTCTGGAACCCCAAAATTCCCCTCCCCACTCCATAATACCCCTCAGTTTGGGAACCCTTGCCCTAGCGAATATCATATGAATAAAGTATGCGTAAAAAATATTTACAATTTATTTAGTCAAAGATAAAGTCATCATTCAATGTTAAAATACGTCAGGGACAAGCAATTGCGACAATTGTATATTATTTTCCTTTATCTTCTATTTTTTAAACAAAAATTAAAATTCCCTCTTCATCCGTGCATTCTATCGTGCAATCAAACGGTTCATCTTCAGTAGGAGAGACAGAAGCAGACTTTTTAAAAATGCATCGAATTTTAGTCGAGTTGTTTGGGATATTTTTTCCGTTTATAATATTTCGTGGAAACAACAACCACGGCTCTTTTGCAACTCTTAGAGTTTTAAACTCCGATAAATAAAGACGCATTTGTAAGAGCATGTAAATCATTTCCGATAATTTGTTCTACTTCTTCGTGATTTCATGATTTAATTGCTGACCAAGTGTGCGATGGAATTTGTAATCTTTTTGACACCATTTTCTTGTCGAATTCGTAATGTTTTCATAGCGTTTGGTATTTTTTTCCCATACTTCATACGTGCGTGTTAAAATTGACTGTCTCCATCCTTTTTCTTATATTTATAATTCCTGAGATAATAACAAAATTCTACCAAAACTGATTAAATTATTCTCTATTTCAGGAATTATTTTTTCTTGGGAAAATGTAATTTTAAAATAATAGCCTTTAATGTCGGCAATAATGTAAGCACCTTAGTCCAAGGGTTGTGTAATACTAGATTAAATACCTAGCTTTACGATGAAAATCTCGTAGATGTGGTGGATAATTTTTTTGGGTCGTAAACTGAACCGTCGTAACTCGCGGACCTGTATATAATTTTCAGTCCTCTATAAAATTTGCGACAAGGGTCATTATTCAGACGCTCAATTATACAGCATCTGGATCGATATCATCATTGAGCACAAAAATTATAATTATTTTTTTAACCTGGAAACAGAAGTGCGACTAATGTCGCGCGCCTGTGTGCAGAACTTTAATTAGCGCCCCTGTACATCTCTGACGTGCTTGAAAATACCAACTATATTGTTATATATTATTTAATGACGATTTTTTTTTAAATGTAATTCATTTTAATAAATTATTATTTTATATTTTAATGTTTTCCCTCTTAGCGTACCTAATTATCTGGCGCTTGTGTGCGCCGCATATTTTGACTATATGGACGGCGCCTTCCTTCCTGGAAAATGATTACAATAAGTGTAAAAAAAATAAACAATAATAGTTGGAAATGTGTAAATCTTTCAATAGTTTTAGATTAAAAAATATTCGTCGTACCAAATCAAATGCCCCATTTCAGGAGATTTTTATACTTTATTTTTATCTTATGTCATATACTCAATAAGTAACCGTTTCTATAAATACATCTCGTTCAGATTCGCGATAATGCTGCAAGGTTTTCCAAATATAGAGATGTTTCCAAGAATAATGCTGAAAATAGATAAAAATATCCTGAGATTCCATAATATTTTTTTTATTTGTTATTATTTAAATCAGTGATGTCGCGGCCCAGTTCGTTTTATTTGCGTCCCTATTGGAGTTTTCAACCTTCTACAAATATTAATTTCATTTGCAAAAGGGCTAATTTTATTTGCAAAAAGATTAATTTCATTTGCAAAAGTATGAATTTCATTTGCAAAAGGGTGAAATAGACTTGCAAAAAACTGAATAAAGAAATGCTTAAATAGGTACGAAACACAAAATAATAAATTTGAAAACAAATAATGACTTTGAAAATCATATAGGGTGGGTTGAATTATGGGGGGGGGTAGGTTGAATTACATACGACATTAAATAATAAATCGTTTTTAATACTTTTGGTTTTTTATGCGGCCCACTAACGATTTCTGTTGGACAACACTGATTTAGATCAGTGTTTTTTTCCAAAAAGAATTAATGAATAATAATTAATAATAAGATTAGGTTAGGTTAGGTTAGGTTAGGTTAGGTTAGGTTAGGTTAGGTTGTTAGGTTAGGTTGGGTTGGGTTGGGTGGGTTGGGTTGGGTTGGGTTGGGTTAGGTTAGGTTAGGTTAGGTTAGGTTAGGTTAGGTTATAAATCGTTATAAGGGGTAAAAATCTGTTGTAATTCCCACTTGAACTTCAAACTTCTTACCGGTATAGGATCATTTTCTATAAAAAAATGTTCTAATGTATCGGCCAATCCTTAAACCGTCATTTTTTTTGTGTTAAATTGAATCCCCTACTAGCTACTCTGCAACTGCTTCGAGTCATTAATTGTCGTAGGCTCAGCCAACATTTTAAATCCGCTAACTTCTTCATTCAACGTGCGATCCTTCAATATGTCTTCATATCTTGAATATTCAGCATTACCAAACTCTTCTCCACCAACACCACGACAAATGTTAATTGTCTATACAACATTTTCAGCAGGTACTACTTCCACAGGGACACAGCTTTTTCCAAAAAGAATTAATGAATAATAATTAATAATAAGATTAGGTTAGGTTAGGTTAGGTATAAGAACACAAAAAAAAAGTAAGAATAAATAATAATAAAATGAGAATAAATAAGGAAAAAATAATAATGAATAATAATAAAATAAAAAAAATAAGAATTAATAAGAAGAAATAGGAAAAATATAAGAATAAATAATAATAATAAAATAAAAAAACAATAATAAAAAAGAAAAAATAAGAATAAATAAAGAAAAATAATAGTAAATAAGAAAAAATGAGAAAAATATAAGAATAAATAATAATAAAATAATATTAAATAAGACAAAAATAAGAAACAATAAGAAGAAATAAGAAAAATATAAGAACAATCCCGTTTCGTCCGCTTGGAATATCTTGTCTGGTGTGTAGCCGTTATTTTTTATAATTTCGGCGAATTCTAACGTAAATTTTTTGAAAGATTCTATGTCAGCTGACGCAATTTCTCCAGGAGTTTTTATATTATGTAGTAAGAATCGCTTCTTAAAATTTTCAAACCATCCCTTAGTAACAGAAAATTCAACTGATAAATGTAACGAAACAAACGAAATTGACAAGTCTCGACATGTTCAGTATGATTTGTCATGGCGCGATCCATGGCCGTACAAATCAAGCATGTTAATTAATTTTAATTATGTTTTTTTCTGAAACCGTGTTATATAAAGCGTGTTATACAAAAATACTTCACAAATAATAATGCCGTGTTATGTAAAATCGTGTTGTATAAAACCGTGTTATCCGAGGCCTGGGTGTATATTAAATCTAAATTCTAGCTCAAATATAAGGGATGTTTCAGATTTTTGGCATGAGAATTCATGACTCACCCCACTGTGCTCCGTCAGACAGATAATAATTGAATTAATATTTTTAAATAATGAGAGTTTAATAATACCACGTTTTAATTATTTTTATGTTATTATTATAACAAAATGGAAATAAGTTTCAAGGGTATCGAGATGCTTAATTATTCTTACATACAGTTTTAAAATTTTGGCTCAAATATCTTAGGATTAAATTTATTTGTCTGGTAATCTACAATGAATGAAACTGTTTTCAGCTAAGTTTTATCATTGAGATAAGCTTAATTTCAACTCAAGGTCACTTTTTATGGCGTTATTTAGTTATAATTTATATCTACCATAATAATTTCGTATGCTATTCTTATTTTATTCATTTTCGGATTAAAGATTTGATTCCTTCAGTCTTAGCTTACAATAGTATTTAATAATAATTGAAAAAAAAACAAACAAGGTGGATTAGGAATTGTGAATGTATTTTTTTTTAACAAAAAACGTCTTAGAAAGTAATTAATATTAGGTATTAATCCCTTGTGTTTAAAACTCGAGTATACATAGAGTGAAAGTCCACACACAATGCATTATTAACGATTCAAATTCATCCACAGTTAGAACAAGCATTATATTAAAATTTCTATAATAGATAATAGCGCTTAATCGTAGTCGCTCTATTGTGGCGACATCTATGAGTGTTTAATTGTGATACGCATACATTGCGGTGATACGATGTCTAGTCAAAATGATTATTAGCTCTTAACGAATTTTTATAGGCGCTTATCAATGATGTGTATGAAATTTCCTAGAATATCTAAATATAACATTTGACATTGAAATAAATGGCGACATTGATAATAAAAGGGGAAGTGATAACACTTAACTTACGATTGCAATAATCGAATGCCGATGTATGAGACATGCGATCAGATAGCCGAAGGACATCCAATGTTGTTCAACACACAAGATAAACAATAATAAAACGTAGTGCGCACATACGCCATTTTTTTATTTTTGCTAAAATAATTTTCCGATTTGATTCGAGAACGTCGGATAAACACACAGGAAAATCCATTACCCCGTCTTTCTCCCAAGGTTGAATTTAAAATCGAAATATTCGGGTATTCGGCATCTCTATGTAAATTTATTCACTTCTTGTGTCGCATCGTGTCATAAGAACTTTGATGTATATTTTTGCGAGCGAAAAATATAAATTCAATAAGGGGAAAAATTAATAATCTCGGGATACGTAATCTGTGCCTTATTTCATCGTAATTGAATAAATTTTAAAATTGAAATTTAACATAAATAAAAATGAATATTATAATATAAATTTCATTTCATGCTCGGGTGCTAAGATTTTTATTTTTATAAATTTATGGACAAAAAATCTAAATCATGGGTTCTTAACCCTATGCCTTATTATATATATAACCCTATGATTTATATAAAAGCCCTCAAAGTTAAAATACAGTTTTGGATAAATAATTTGTCGAAAAATTCTCTTGAATATTTTCCAAAAATGAAAAAAGTGATTGGTAAAAATATTTTTGACCTAAAACTATTTATTATTCAACTTAAGAAGCTTTTGGAGCAATTTGAAAATATATTCCATCAATTCACTATAATCGAACCAGTGGTTACATTTTTTTGTAAATCCTTTTAATACTCAGAGTTTCTGAAATTGCTAATTCCATAGCGGAAATTCTTCAAGAAACGTCAGAAATTGAAGATGAAATTTTGAATGTTCAAAATGACTGAATAAAAATATTTGGAATCTAGCTGACCATAAAAAGTACCCTTTTTTTAAAAAAGGAGCTTACAAAATTATATCCTGTTTTGGTTCCACATATTTGTGCAAATCTTTATTTTTGACCATGAACATAATTAAATCAAAAACCAGATCTCGACTTACTAATTGCAACCTTGATGATTGTTTACGATTAGAATTATCATCTGACACTCCTCACTTTGAAAAGTTGTAAGTAAGTAAGTAAAATGCAATGTCAAAGAACGCACTAAATGTGCTTGTTCCTCAGATATGATGGAAAGTGGATTAATAGTTTATATAAAAAAAAATATATTTTATCGCTTCACGACTTTTATATATAATTTTAACAGTACGTTTTTTCACTTTTCTTACATATTATTAATAAAACCAAATTTACAATATTATTAGGAACTGTTTCCCAACTTCCATATAGTTTTTAATTTTTTTTGTATAAAAACTATACGATTTTGAATCGAAATACTCTTACAAGTGGTTTAGGACGTATAAGAGTTACATTTCAAAAACGCTGTTCTCTTAAAGTGTGAAGGTCTGGGGAAGCTGAAGAGTACGGCAGAACTTCTCAGTTTAACTCCTGATTTTTTTCTCTTTCTTTCTTTGTAAGGGCGTCCACTATGATGATGAAGAATTATTCCCTTTCTGTTGAACAAAATTGGACGATTGATTTATATTTTCTCATTTAACCTTTAAAATTATTGACAGTAAACATCTGCAGTAATTGTTCTACCCGCTTTTAATAATTAGCAAAAAATTATTCCTCTTACACCCCCCAAAATACCCAAAAGAACTTTTCGGAGTATTAGGGGTCGAAACGGGAGTTTGCTTCGGAGAAAGCCGTTGTCTTTTTTTACTTATGTCATCGTAAACGATCTATTTCTCATCTCCAATTACAATTGGATGTAAACGGAATCGAATTCTTTGTCTCAACGACAAAGAATTGCACGTGTTTCTCCGCTCTTTTTTATTATCTTCGGACAGTACGTGCGGTGTTCAAATTTCTATACTATTTGTTTGACCGATTTGTTGCAAATGTGACCTTGGAGATTTGAGTCTGCGATAATTCCTCGACGATTAATCGAGGATTCAACCAGGGATCTCAATATGTCACCATCCAGATTCAGGTGTATCTTTTAAAAATAGTTTTAAGCAAAAAAAATATAGACATGCTTTCTTAACTGTATTTGAAAATAAATTGCAATCGAACATTAGGTTATAAAATACGCGATATATATATATATAGATATCGTCATCATCATCATCATCATTTGTCAGCCACAAGGCTCTCACTCACTGAGGGCATGGGCCTTACCAAACTTTCGAATGGCAGTCAAGACCAAAAGAGTCTTTCACGTGATGTGAGGGCTCCCCTTTCGTATCTGTACCGTGGAGACCCAAGCCGTCTTGGTATGCGATTTTTAGTAAAGGGTTTCCCTCTCTTGGCCATTGATGGCACTGGACGTACATCTTCTACCATGTTGGTATCGAATTCTACCCTCTCGACTGTGTCCAGGCAAGTAGGAGGGGGTTTGTCTCGATTTGTTTTTCCTCTTCTCTAGGCGTTATCTGCTTATAACGAATCACAAATGGCAAGTCGCAATTGACTATTAATCCTGTCGTGCAGTAGCAATCTATTCATCATGGCGAAAACATCTTCAGAGAGGGATTCCCTATAAAGAAGGAAGGGTAGCGAAAGCATCGAGACTAGACCAATTATTGGTCAACAGATTAGTCTTTTCCTTCCCAGGGTATACTAGCTTTGTGGTGAAAAATCCGTTGGAGACCAGATTTGTTTATGCACATAAGGATACCTGTACACATACATGTACATATTTTTCCAGGAGTGCACTATTTTGTTAAGAATTTATCAAATTTTTCTCAAATATATATGTGTGTGATAATTTTTGCGCGGTTTTCTGTGTCGTATCTACCCTTTAAATCGAGATACAGGTGTATTACGCATTTGAGTATTGTGAAAGAGTAAAAAAAATGCTCATTTTCCGGATTATACAGCGATTTTCCTTTTGCCGAGATGGAAAATAATTGTTGTTTTCCGGTTGTTATTCCGCGATATAATCCGTTCATATGAATTATTAAACAAATGTTTATAATTTAATAAAATGTTTCGAAGAAAAGCGCCCAAGTTTAATGGCGCTGGAGGGTGGAGGGGGAGGGATGGAGACGGAAACAGCGCGTGTGACCTTAACCGCCACCCCCGGTTCAGGGATCCGGGCCCGCCCGCTGCACCCCCGGCCCCGTGCGCCGCCCCCGAGCCCCCATCCGCCGCTTCCATGGAATCTTTTGACCTTGCTTATCAGATTGCGAGGTTATGACACACAAGCACAACGTGTACACACAGAGCCATCCCGCGCTTCCGCTTCCCACTGAGCGCCGAATTAGTCGAACAAACGGAGGAATTAGCCGGCCCTCCGGGACCCGTGCCTCCGATCCGTCTCGTTTTTAATTATAAATAATAAAGGTATCGATCCGGCATCGACGTGTGTTCGATTTGAATATTGCAAATGCACGGGGGGGGGCGTCCGAGTGCCCTTTCGTCTAGCGCGCTGCGTTGGCGAACAGCGGTCACGGCCCAATTTAACGTTTGACCTTAAACTTGCCTGGCGAATGACGTCACACGAAAGGTAATGTGATTTGGTACGGTTTGACCTCTCTGCCCGATTCAACCCCTAAAGGCTAGAGACTAAAGTCACCCCTTCAATAACGGCAAGAGTTTACACAGTTCGGCAATGACAAACGCCGCACACACATACACACACACACACGCACACTTTTAAATATTATATACGTATTTATTATACATACACATAAATCGTAACGAATTTAATTTATAATACGTGAGAAAAAAATTGGGCGAACGGCGATTTTTTTTAAGATATTTGGATCACGTCTCAGAGACTGAATTCGGCGAATCCTTGAAAACTATGTCAAAGTCACGGACGTTCTGCCCTTGTGCCATAAAAAGGGCATTATAATATATTTTCTTCGCTCGACTCCGATCGGAATACGCGTCCATTATCTGAATGCAATTGAATTTTGATACAATGTGACACTTTTCAGGTTTATGCCGCGCTCGGGGGGATGGGGGTTGATATTGAAATATTCTATAAGGTCAAAGCTTCGCCGTATACGTGTACGTGTGTGGGTCGAACTCGATAAACGTGGGCCGATAATACCGGGGACGTACAAATTGTATGACGAACGTTATCTCGATATAGCGAATAATTGTTGCAATATGGTATATAAATATAAAAAACCATATAAAAAATATAAAAACAGTTTCTGGTATGCTTAGCTTCTCAAACTATGTGTCAAGTCACTGGATAAGGGGTCCAGGTCGACGGTACTTCTATTAGGGGTACCCATAAGTAATGCCGTTTTTTTTTTTTCAATGAAATTCAAAACAATTTTTCTTATACTTTATTTAACTTTTATTATACAAAATAATTCCCCACTTTATCTATAACCTTCTGCCACCTTTCTTTCTTATCATGCATGCCCTTCTTGTAAAACTCTGCCGGCTTTGACTGAAAATAGTCGAAAGGGATGTATTCACCTCTTTCTAAGGAATTTAAATTTTGATCTCTTGAAAAAAAATGTTCAAAAATGTTTCATAGAACAAAAAAAGTGAATATCAGATGGTGCGAGATCCGGCGAGTATGGAGGATGCATCAGGGTGACCCATCCAAGATCCTGATTTTTTTCATACGTCAATTTTGCAACATGAAGTCGCGCGTGAATGCGTGCGGGACCCAAACACCTTCTTTTTTAATCTTTCCCAACTTCTTTAGGATCCTCTGACCACCACAGGATGTACCGACCTTTTCCGATAATTTTTCAGTGGTCAACATCGGGTTCATCTGCCTGGACGGGTCATCCACTTCGAGGCTCGTTTTCCAAATACAAATCACTAGATTTGAATTTTTTGAACCAACGCAAATATCGCAAATATCCTTCGTAGCCTCTGTCGCTTTCTTTTTTAAATGATATTGAAAAAGTATGCAGCTCCGCAGATGTTGTTACGACAGACACGTCTCACCCATTGTCGTCAGAGGGATAAAGAAACCGTTTTTTGTCTAAAGGCCACGAACAGATAGCCGCTACACAAAAGAAACTTAAAAAAACATCCGTACTGCCTAACAGACTAAAGGAGACGATTTTAAAGATGGCGCATCGAAAAAACGACATTGCTTACAGGTACCCCTAATAATTTGGGACCATTACTATTTGTTTTATTTATAAACGACATACGGCATGTCCTCGCTATTTATTCAGTTTCCCAATAGGCAATGCACTTTCGCAGCAGCTGAAAATCAATTCTTTGCTCAAATGAGGATCTACTAATAGTCTCCTACTTAGTTTTGTAAAATGTCAGGAAATGACATTTTTGAAATCTAAAGAATTTCTAACCTTTGAGTACAGGGTTGAGAACGTAATTATTCTAGGCAATCTTCAATTAAAGATCTGAGAATTCTGTTTGACTCTAAATTTAGATTCAATTCACATGTATACAAAGTATGTAATAGAGCTTCAAGAATGTTGGGCTTTGTCTTGAGAAATCGGAGTTTACTTGATCTTGATCAAGATCTGTCGTCTAGGCACCATATTGCGCTTCGAATATCCTCAGGCTAGAGAGAATCCAGAAGATATCTTCACATGAGGGAATTTGGATTTTACCCGAGCTTATACTATAACCCCCTTGTACTGTGCGAGTTGCCCTCGAGCTCGTTCGCGTGTGCTTTTACTTCCGCCAAATTTGAGGACAGTTGCTCTCAGAAACTCTCCAGTAACCAGAGCTATTATTCTGCTCAGCCACTTGGCGATACTTGACGATGTAAAGTATCGCCATTTTGTTGATTTGTGATATGAGATTTTATAATTGCATATAACAGAAATTAATAAATAAATATATACAAATTTCTATATATTAATAGTCATCTTCAATTTAGTTGTATTGAAATGATAACATGTTGATTTGGCGATAACGTCGTCAACATGTTTTTCGTGCCCGAGGAAAAATGTTATTTTGAGCCACCAAGGACGCTGTCATAAGAGGCGTAATATGCCATAAATATTTTTTTGCAATTTGAACGACACGTCGTTCAACAAGTAACGCACTGTACATTGATTTTCAGCGTCCACCTCCACCAATATAAATCCACCTTACATGCATTTACCTACATATATTTCAAATATGGCGTTGCCATGGCGACCTGCAACTGCGCAACCGGTGGAAAATTTCCAGGACCGCATTTTCGCAAAATGCAATAAAATATCCGCGATATTTTCGGCGGAAATTCGAGAATATTCCGTAATATTGATTATTTTTATCAGAGCCATTTTTTTATCCTTGTGTCGACGTATCGAATTGATAACGCGGTAAACAATTATGATGTAACATCGATGTAAAGATATAACGAATCACATTTATTTTTAAAAATATTAATATATACTTGTATTCAAATTTAATTTAATTGAATTCGGGCCCTGGTTTTCAGTATGTCCCTTATAAATGCAGTATTGATTTCGCGCCCACGGCACGGCTGGTCCATTTGAAATATCCCGCTAGCATCATAACATCGCATCTTCCGGCCCAGGAAATCTAATTTATTGAAATTATAATCATAAAATAATTAAATCATACAAAAAGTGTTATTATATAGCAGTTATTATTCATCCAACGTGATAGAATCTCATGCAAAATCAAGGATTAAATATTTATTACGTATTAATTTACGATTTTTTCGTCAGCATTGAAGTAATCATTATTAAATACAGTCAAACCTGTTTTTGTGCGGTAGATAGGTGTACTGCGTAAAAAAATACATTTTTATTTTTTATAAATATATATACAATATTTAAATAGAAATGTATGTAAGCACTTTGAAGGACGGTAATTAACGATTGTGATTATATAATACAGTGATGGCGAACCTATGACCCGCGGATCAGCCACTGATCTATGAAGCCTGTTTAAATCTTCCGACCTACTCTTCCTAAGCAATCTTTTGTTAAAGATTTGGGTATTTTGTTTGATTCCAAGTTCAATTTTGGTTTACGTGAATCGGACGTGTATATGGGATCATCAAGAATGTTGTGCTTTGTCTTGAGAAATTCTCACTACTTACATAGCACCTTATTTATAAGTGTGCTATACGATACATTGGTTCGGAGCTTGCTCGAATCAGGTTCATTATATGAGGTCACTTCTATGGCGCTTGCGGCGGTTTTTTGTATAGCGGTCCTTTCTATAGCGTTCTTCAGTAGCCTTTTGCCCCTTTACCTCACTAGGCGTGTTCTGTTCTTTTTTTGGTGAATCACCGTCTAAAAACGTTCCAGGGATACTCATCACAATACAGAAAATAAATATATTTCTACTTGTATAGTTGTGGAACAAATTATGATCAAGTAAATCGATGCATACGATTTTTAAGGCGTTAGGTGTTTATGTGTTAAAGGGGTTTTAAATCATTCAATTTTTTTATAAATTGAGCAACTGGTATTAAAAAAGTCTCGATAGAACGTGATATTAGATGACTCTGACAGTAATTAAATGCATAATTGCCCAATTTAAAATGTTCACCATTTTTTTCTTACTTCAATTATTGTTTGTTTTTTAATATATTTTTATTTTATATAAATATGTATCCTAAATATAACATATTTCCGAAAAAGGTTTCATAATTTATATGTACCTTTTTATTATTTATTCATCATATGCTAAAGCATTTTAAAATAATTAACTAAAAAAACTGTCCCTTTGAACTCCCACATCTGTTGAGAATGAAAGGTCATCAAGTGCAAGGTCATTTAAAATATAAAAATGGGTCAAATGTTTGATTTGCTTCAAATCGCAAAATACAATCAAAAGAACCTAACCCCAAATTTTGTATGAGTGCCTAACTTTCTATAGCGTTTTTTCTATAATGTGGTATCTATCTGAACGCTATAGAAGGGTTGACTAAATTATATAAATAAATAAATGACCCAAACGATGTTTAAAAATATTAAAATATTTATGGCGAATCTTGACATATTTACTAAAGATTCGGAAATAAAAATCCCAAAACTCTGCTCCCCCCTTCTAAGTGACGCCACTGACTTGTGGCAGATTTATATAGATGCTATGATATTAGAGCATCAGGCCGCCAACAACTAGGGGCCCCAAAGAGCCCCCCAATCATTGGAAGCCCCAAAAAGGCCCCCAAGACTATATCCTTTTTACAACGGAATAAAAAACGAACGTCACCAACTTAAAGAATATATACAAATTAACTAAAAAATAAAAATAAAAATAAATATTTAGCTTTCTCTAAACTTTCTCTAAATTTATAAAATATAAATTCAGATCGACTATGAGAGAGGAGAGACTAAATTATTTGTTCTTTAATTTTATAGTAAATGACATGGCCAGGTGCAAATGTAGAAGATAGTTTAAAGCATAATACATTTTTTATTAAAATTATATATTTTTTTTTATGTTTGTCTCTCTAAGAGTATTTTTTTATAATTCTTCATCATTCTTAGACAATCGATAATATTTAATTATTTGCTACTAGGGGGCCTCTGAAATGTAATTAGCATCAGGCACCAAAAAGTCACCATCCGCCATTCTTTGACCCACCTAGCATTTATTAAAAAAATAAACAAAAATTTAACCCACTGCTCAATCAGGTTCGCCATCACTGATTTAGTGCAATACACATGTAATGTTATTGGCTGACTTATGTAATGTGATAATGATCTTAAAATATCTTACTATCAAGTTTATTTTCATCTTCATAATAAAATTTAATCACGAGGGTTTATGTCCGTCGAATATTGAGGCCACGGCATCATAACGGAGTTGTTTTTGGACTAATCTTACAAGTACACTAAAACAAAAAACCTTTTTGTCAGTCAGACATTCACGTTTTTAATTATAGTTCATAAGATAGGATTATTAAAAATATAAATATATATACATAAATATTCTCTTGCTATCTGTTTATGACAAAACATGTCCTACGAAAGTTTTGTTATTATATTGGAGCGGGGGATGAAAATTTATTGTGTTATTTTTTCTTATTACTGAGAGAAATAATGTCAAGGCCAGTTCATTGAACAGGAGCAATTGCTGTTTTTATTCGGCCAAGTAATAAATGCAAATGAGCCAACGAAAAATATACAGATACCATCGGAAATGTTCGAATACTCAAAGAGTGTCACAGATCGTTTAAGATACGAACAATGGAAATAAGAACATCTTGTATTATCTAGAACAGTAAGATCCGGGCTTAAGCCGATGTTAAGGCATTGCAGACGCTTGATTTTCTATGCTTTTTATATGAATTGACGTCGACGGTGTTAAATTTAGCGAAAGTTTATCGAAAAAGTCAAATATTTTTTTTAAATATCTGTCACCTAATTAAATTCTTCTAATTCAGGTCATGTATCAGCACTCATTGTTTGATATAAGTTTTATACAAAAAAAATTATCGCTCCGTTCCGGATATGAGCGAGAAAAACATCGCGCATGTACAAGTCCGAGCGAGAAATAATATCGTGCTGTGCAAGGGTGGAAACTGATCCGGGAGCGGGCCTCAGTCGCGGCGGGCCGTCGCTCTGTGCGCACGCCACTTCCGCGTCGCATTAATCAGTAGAAAAATTCAATTCTACTAATATATATCATGAATAACTATTTTATATAATAACATAGAATAATCCATTTTTTTAAATGTCAAGATATTGTCAAAGAATTTTTACAATTATCGGCCAGCGGCGTTGGTTTCGAGAGAGAGATTTCGCTCAAAATATTTTAGAAAATTAATTTCTATATCCTTCACTGTATGAGAATCAGAAAGAATTTTGAGTTAAGGTTTTAGAATCACAGCCTGTTGTTGAAGAAATTGTGGTGGTCTGATTTAGAGATTAATAATGCAGATGTAAAAAAAATCGTCGATAAAACTCACTGCAAAAGAACTATTGGAGCTTAACATAGGAAGCTGATACATTTGAGGATTTTTTTCTAGTGAGAAAGAGTAAAACAAAGAATAAACGCCTATTGCTAATCGGAAGAAAAGGCAGAATATGTTGAAAAAAACCTACAATAATATTGTAATAAATAGACTTGGACATTGAAGAAGAACTTTATTAAATCTACTGCTTCTGAATCATTGGCAAAACAAAATCCATCTTCAGAATTGGAGTTATCTGATATTTGAATCGCGAATCATCTTATGTACGACGACAAGAAGTGATTCATTTATTTATTTACTTATTTGACGATGGATGAAGGGTAAATTTCGATAAAGATTCCATAGCTTTCATGTCTCCCTCTTTTTAAATTAATAAGTAATAAATAGAGATTATTTCAATAAACTTTTATTCGTGTACAGTAAACCCTCCTATAACGCTCCTTTCTATACCATGGTATTTTATAACG
Source organism: Philopotamus ludificatus (assembly GCA_022495035.1). NCBI lineage: Eukaryota > Metazoa > Arthropoda > Insecta > Trichoptera > Philopotamidae > Philopotamus > Philopotamus ludificatus. The sequence continues at coordinate 44,694 of JAGXCT010036563.1, read as the reverse complement.
ATTTTGACAGTATCTCTTATAGCGCTCCCTCCTAGAATGTAAATTTCATGGTCAGAATACATACTTCTTTAATATATATGTAACGCATTTCCCCGTGAAATAAAGGTCAATGCCATTTGGTTGATAATAAAAAATAACACATGACATTGACATTGTCACCAAGGACAAGATGGTCATTTAAAATGATCCATGTATTGATTTGCTCAGAAAGCCCTTTTTATAATTTTTATGAGTGCCTTGGTTTCTATAACGTCATCCCGACCTACTGAAGACGTTATAGAAGGAAAGAACGGATTACTTGAATTTCAATTGTTTTTTTAAGTCAAAAAGATTTCAGAGGCCCCAAGTAGCATATAATTGAGACGTAAGGATGAGGACGAATTATAAAAATATATAAAAAAATATGCTTAGTAAAAATTTGTTATAAATGTTAGTTTAGAGAAAATTAAACATTCGTTTTTATTTAAATTTATGGTTGATTTGATAAATTCTTTGAGTTGGTGACATGAGTAAGGGATTCTTTGGGGGCCCCAATGTTCGGGGGCCTCTAACTGTCAGGGGCCTGAAGCTCCAGCATATTAAGCACCCATATAAATCCCCCACTGGCTAACAATAATCTATTATCGTTATCTAAATAATCGAGTCTGACTTAGTACTTATTAATTGTCACTAGGGAATGAGTGTGAGTCTAACGAACGACTATTCCCGTTAGTTATGTCACTGATCTATTGTAAGATAAATAACAACTTCAACCTTACTCAACTTATTCAACGTTGAGTAGTGGCACTTACTATTAGATCTAGTAATTAGTTCGGCTTGATTAATTTCGTAGTGGAAAAAAAAACACGAGCCTTCGTATATTTGCAGGTAAAGAAATGTTCAACGCCAAAGTAAAACGCAAAAGGAGAAAGTGTACCTTCGTCAGAAGTATCAAGGTCGTTCAGTTCGTACGTAACTGAGGACCCGAGTAATGAAATTAGACGGCAATTTGGGCGTCATAAAAGTCGAGTCAAAAATAAGCATCACCTGTGCGTGTATATAAAAAGTGTAGGTACGACATAATCCCTATACAAGTTGTACGTCGCAACAAAGAAACGGGAACGGGGTTATTGATTACCGTTGCTTACGCGGCTGGGATTCGGATGAAATTTTCCATTAAATTTTCTTCGCGTTTTTTTTTTAAACGGCCGATTCGAACGCGCAGTATTTTATTGATGAAAAATGTTTTCTTTTTTTGTTACTAAACGTTGCGTATTTGCTAAAGAGGTGGTGGAAATATTTACGATTATGGTCCCGGGGGCGGAAGGCTGAGTGGGTGTTTGAGTTTGATACCCCACAGCCACCACCTCCGCCACCACCGCCACCATCGCCACCAGCCCGAGGGTTCAAGTATTCAAGGTCGCACGGCATATCATTGACACGAGTGAAGTCACCACCCGCGGTCGACGCTCCGTCGACGAGGCTTTCCGGGTATTGTGAGGTGGGGCTCGGGGGTTTGGGGTGGAGAGTACAGAAGCGGGCGCACGTGCCGGCTTTATCATGACGCTCTAACCGAGTTCTAAATTTGTATTTTTATCCATTTTGGCGCCATTTGTAATTCAACTCTTATATCGACCCGGCTTAAAAATAAATGCATACTAATTGGTTGATTACGTGGTTTTTTTTCCCATGTTGTGCGTAAAACCAATGCGGCACCAGATCCGGTGGCACCAGGTACTGTGACACTAGGAAATGCGTCCTTTGCATTATTCATACTGGAGTACGGCAGGAGAGAGGCATTTCAAAGCCGATAAAAAACCAACCACTCCGCGTTCTCATATGGAACATCCCGGAATCCTGTATAATTAATACAAAATACATTTGGGGATAATGCCAGTATTCACCATTTCCATATTCAACATGGAAACCTGAACCGTGAAGGAAAATAAATTAAATGTTTCTGTACTATAGGATCTCGACATCTTGAAAGAAGCCCTTGCACTACTTTAGGCAACTCGTATAGTTTCCAGTATACCTTAATCCTAGGGTTCCATGGATCCATGGAGCAATTCATTACGCCAATGTGTCTTGAAGGCAGTAGAAGCAAGTAACGAATGTCCTTAAGATAAGTAGAGGATATAAACATTTCTAGGAAACCAGATGATGTAACGTAGAACTGATCGTCTATTATGTGGAGTACAGTATTTCCCCGAAAATAACCTTTATGCGAGTTGGAGAATGAGTTTTGCTAGTTTGGATATTTATTAATTACATTATTATCTGAATTACTCACTTGAAGAGAAGGGATCCAGCGATTCTTCAAAAAAACAAAGGTTCTACTTCTCTTTAAAGATTTGAAAAACTTAAAAAAAACCGCCAGATATTCCAATAATGAAATCATGGACACCGCACATCACTCATATCGACATCTGTAGACCATCATGGAGGGAAAAGTAGATGGTAAACCCTAGTTGGGAAGAAAGAAGTTGTCGTGGCTCCGTAATATTCGCAACTAGACCGGATTGGAAGCTCTAGAATTATTCCAGCTCGCCAAAAACAAACAATTATTTGGAGAAAGAAGTAGATAACGTAGCATGTAAGTTTTTTGAAGTTCAGCTTGCAAGAGGTCGAGATTTGGTTGAAGAATCTATGAAATTATCGGCTGAGTTTTTTTAATAGGTTCGTTTAGATTAGTCGATCTTTAAAATTGAAGAAGACACGTAAACGTCTCTAGTTCTAATTGTCTATTATATTCTTAAACATTTGAGAAGCATAATATATTAATTTTTGAAGTGTTTGGCTCAAAAATCGACTTTCTATATTTGAAGAATAAAACGTAGAAGATCATCCCAAAATTAAACTTCCAAATCCAGATGTAATCAATTGTTGAAGAATCACGCTCTGAACATTGAATAAAGACGACTGAAGTGATAGCACACATTCAAACAACGAAAGCGAATCTGATGCCTGATGGAACTCTCACTTGTTACTGCAGAAATCGCAAAAAACCGGACTAGATGTTACAAGAAAACTAGAAAATCGGTGTCATTGAACCCAAAATAGAGTTCAAAATTGAATCGATTATTGTTATAATAATTTTGATAAAAAAAACAACGCAAATAACTTGTATTTTGTTCCCTTCAAAGAAGTCGAACAATCGAAGAGTTTTGCATATATCTCTGGAAAGATGTGGTAGTAGGTTGTAGAATGTTGCGTGGTAGTATTGCGTAGTGCCTCGGAGTGCGCATGCGCGGCATAATTTATGTATTTTAATCAGTTATTTTGATAGTTTCGTATTATAATGTTTATATTTGCGTGTCGGTTGCCAGATGAGTGAGTTCAGTGTTGCCACGTGTTAAAATACAACACAATAACGAAACATAACCTTAAAAAAATAATAAAAGAGGGAAATATTTCAAAGACGCTTCCTTAAATTTCTTAGCGGCGTCCTGCATTGAGAGCTTCAAGGTCGTATCCCTAACCCACGCAACTGGCGCCCACGCTCTGCCAGTTCGTAGCCCCCTGGGGGGGGCGTTGGGCGCGCGTGCTTCGGTGGGGGGATGGGGGCGAATTCCGGGATGAGTTCGGGGGACCATTCAGAAAATGCCTCCTCACGAAATTACCTCCTGTCACGTTTACTCAAATGTACTCCTGTTGGATTTACTCGCGGCCCAAACACGTTGAATTAACAATAATCATTTGAATAATCGCGACGAAAACACCCTGAAACGCTAGTTTTAATTGGATGCTGAGTAATGCAGAATATTATGTCGCTGAATTTATGTCTGGTTCGGCCTTCATCTTTGCAGTTTCCGCTACTTATTATTGGCCGCCTTCAAACAATGGCATTTGATATAACCTTGATAAATATTTATTTCAAATTAATTTCAACAACGTGGTCAAATATAAAAAATTGACCTTTTACATCAGAATTTAGTTTGCTCGGAATAAACAGTTAGTTCTTTTGATCAACACGTACACAACTGTATTTATGCCGAATCACGGATAACTACAACTATCATAGAAATGCTTCATTTACACAAATAAATTCGTAGCCAAGAACGTTCCGTTTCTATATCCGAGTACTGCATAGTTCACGTGAGATAATGAATCTAAAATTATATTTAAGGAAAGTGTTACAATGACACCACGAGAACGGAAAATGTCAATGAACTAGCCGGAGAGAAAAGTAGCCGATGGAAAATTGATGCTGCATACTCTTACTTTCCATTAACATTTGTAAAAGAAATTGCACACGAAAGTAAAAATAACAAATGACCATAAATCAGTGTTCATTGTGAAATATGTACAAAAATGCCACAGGAACATAATGAAAATTAAAATAATGCTAATAACGGCCGCGAACCGAATTATATGATTTAAACGGTTTCACCAGTTGCGGATTTATTAACATATGGATGCTGGAGCATCAGGCCCCCGCAATTCCCCAATTCTCTGGGGCCCTAAGAGGCCCCCGATCATTGGGGCCCCAAGAGGCCCCCCCAAATTTTACCCTTTTTACGACAGATTAAAAAACGAATGTCACCGACCCAAACAATATATTAAATTAACCATAAATTCAAATATAAACGAATGTTTAGCTTTTTCTTAACTAACATTAAAAATATATGAGGATATGCAACTTTCGAGAAAAGATTGTTGATCTACTTGACAAAGCACTTCTTCAAGCTGTACATAACCCTCTTGTACTGAACGAGTTGCCCTTATGGGTGAATTTATTTTTTTTTTTTTTTTTTTTTACGTTCATTATTTTTTTCATAATTCGTACTCATCCCTAGGCAATCCACCCCACCCCTCCATTTAATTAGGACCCCTATAGCCACCTCTACAATAAAAAAACATTTTATGAAAAAGAATTGGGAATTTTAAGTCGAAATTTATTTGATCTTCCGGCGCCTGTGTGCGCCGCACAATCTGTCCATATGGACAGCGTCCCCCCTAAATAGATGCTACTAGGGGCCTCTGAAATGTAATTAGCATCAGGCCCCAATAAGTCACAATCCGCCTCTGGGTTTCACCAAATTATTAAAAATCAATTTAACCCTTTGACTGATTAATTTTATTAATGAATTAACCGGTCCATCACGACGGCTCCAAACCAACGCCGCTGGCCGATGGGGTATATTTTGTATAAAATGAATGTATGAAAATAGACCGCAAAAAATTTAAAGGCAAGAATTTATAAATTCTTCGACAATAACTCGACCTTTTTAAAAAATTATACTATGAATAAAAATAGTTATTCATGATATATATTAGTAAAGAAATGCAAAATATCGACCTAATTTTGATTGTTTTACTAATTAATGCGACACAGAGGAGACGTGCGTACAGAGCGACGGCCCGTCGCGACTGAGGCCCGTTCCCAGATCGGTTTCTACCCTTGCACAGCACGATATTTTATCTCGCTCGGACTTGCACATGCACAATGTTTTTTCTTGCTCATATCCGGTACGGAGCGATAACAAACATCGCACCCGTGCCATTGTAAAACAATATTATTGTTTTAATTTTTTTTTCGCAATTGCGGACAATAAATGTCAATGATTATTTATATTTATTCTTTTTTAGACATACAAAAAGTTTGTGACATATAGAATTTTTATATGTTATATGTGCTAATCAAAAACTTGGGAGATAATAAATTTGTAAAAATAATATAATGAGAGTAACTCATAAATTCGACTGAAAATGTTCAGGGTGGAAAAGGTTAAATGTTCAAATTTAGATATTAATATATAGTACCATCTATCGAAATATCCACCAACTTATTTTCGCATATTCAATCATATTTATACAGCAAAACGAGTTTTGTATTTATATATATTTATTATAAATCGTATCCTCTTCGATAGTTAATATAAACTTGTTTTTAAAGGTTGACATAAATTAGTATGTGCTAATCTATTTTTTTTGCGTCGATTAGTGGTATCGATGCGAATATCGGAGCAGGTGCCGATTCGATGTAGCAAAAACATCGTAGTAGTGCGTGATCGATTGAGCAACTTGATGTAATAACTGAATGGAACCGTTATTGGCGGGAAAATGACGTCACGAGGCTCGGTTACTAGCGTTCAAGGACGTTAACCCCCGCATGAGGAAAATGCGGTATCGATACCGCGTTTACCGAGATAGTTACTCATAGGCTGAATAAAATCCGACGCGATTAATTTTTTATATATCATTTTATAAATAATATTTAATTATAAATATTTTTCACTGATAAATACAATTTATCGTAACGGGGATTTTAAACCATTTTTATCATACGACATACAAATATTATGAAGAAATACCATATTTTCTTAAATTTATTTATAATTACTTTGTGAATGGATAGTGGACGTGAATAATTTAGTTTTTTTTCTAACGAAATTAATATATCAAACGTTTGTAATATGTAATTTGACATTAAAAAATACGTTCTAGGACGCCGCGGTATAGGAGGGACTTTGGAACTTATTATAGAAAACCGCTATCTTGCAGGGAGTATTGTAGGAGGCTTTACCAAGTACAAAAATCTCACAAAATCAAAGGGCCTCAAAGTTTAGCTCTCAAAATGTTTTTAAAATATATTTTTTTCATTTTAACCGTGCCGATGGGGTCTATTTGGGACCATAAGTTTTTGATTTATCTCGTAATCATTTAAAATAAATTCTACATCTCCCAAACTCTTTGTATTTGTCTAAAAAAGTCTAAAGAATAAATATAAATAATATGCATTGGCCATCCGCAATTGCGAAAAAAAAATAAAAACAACAATATTGTTTTCCATTAGCACGGGTGCGATGTTTTTTATCGCTCCGTACCGGATACGAGCGAGATAAAACATCGTGCTGTGCAATCGCGGCTGAACATCGTCACTTACGCATCATATTAATTAGTAAAAAAAATCCAAATTCATTTTTAAAACAAATGTCAAGGTATTGTCGAAGAATTTATCAATATCATGACTTAAAATGTTTGGGGTCTATTTTCATACAAAATAGACCCCATCGACCAGAGCCGTTGATTTCGACCCGCCGTGATGGATCGGTTAAATACAGTCAAAGAGTTAGAGGAGGGCCTCAAAATAGAATTGCGTCAGGGGTCTCACAAGTGCTTATTCTTTTTTGTTAATTCTTTGCCTTCTTCATCCAGCATTATAAAATAAATATACAGTCAACACTTCCTATAGTGCTCCCTTCTAGAGCGCTATTTATTATAAAATTGTTTGAAAATAAAATGTAACACGTGCGCGTGTTAATATTTTAAATCAGCGATTGGAAAAAAATGTTTGATATATTAATTCTGTATAATTAACAAAACATAATTAAAAACCTAACCTCAAATTTTGTATGCGTCTTCCATAGCGTGGGCCTTATCTTGGCGCTACAAGATGCTCGACTGTATGCAAAAAAAAATATTGTGATTCAAAGAGCAGAACAAGGAATCGTACTTTTTCTAGAAAATATTTATTAAAAATCTAATATTTTGTATGTTTTTATAAGTCTTTTCAAATGTTTGGTGTTGGTAACATTTATTTTTTAATCCGTAGTAAAAAAGAAAACAAAACCAAATTCTGTATATAAATAATGAGTAGTCCCGGGGCCCCTGATAATCGGGGGCTTCTTTGGGGCCCCTAATACTGTATCGTCAAATAAGTAAATAAATAAATATACCACTTCTCGTTATTGTACGGAAGATGATTCACGATTAAATATTAGATAACTCCAATTCTAGGAATGGATTTTGTGTTAATTCGTCACTAATAGACAACCTCCTCCCACAATTATATACCACTAGGGGCCTCTGAGATGTAATTAGCATCAGGGCCCCAAAAAGTCATCATTCACAACTGGACAGAGGACTAAATTAATAAGACATGAGAATGGACTAATAGAATTCCAATTATTTCTAAGGAAAAAAGCTTGTAGCTAACAATAATCTATTATTTTCACGTAAATATTTGGATCGTTAAACATCAGAGACATCATTTGTATGTTATTAGTTTTTCTAAATCTTTCTACCACATCTTCTCTATTAATTCTTTACTTTTAAAACAGTGTTTCTTGTTTATGTTTTGTATTGTATTAATTTTAAATGAGCAACTGCGGTACTTGAATTTTTTTTGCGGTACCGTTGAAAACTGTTACTAAAAACATTAATTTAAATTATTTTTCTCCAAAACGTTCCAAGAAAATGTATTTTTTTTGCTTTTAATTTAAAGCATATACTCATATTAAAAACATAAAAATGTTTTAATATTGTTTATTGACCCTTTTCGGTCCATTTTTTGCACTTTTAATAATAAAACTGTGTTTTATCTAAGCGCGCATCTGGCTTCACACAAATACGCGTGATAGCGGAAATTGGAACGCTTCTGCTTGACGCGTATACGCGTCAACACGCATGAAGTGGTTAATACAAATAATGATTATTTCAATGTATCGTTACAACGGAGAATGTTGTCTACGTAAACGAACATTATCAGTTGACCATGAAAATATGGGATGCTTTATTTTTAATTCTTAAGAAGTACTCGTCTAATTATAATATGTTTTATCAATATTGATTAACGTGTCAAAGTCGTGCATTTCAAATGAATAAATATTGAAATAATACAAAGTGTGTGCATTAACGGAACCTTGATACATTTTCTCAATAATCGATAATTTCGTCAGTTGAAATGTATGTGAATATTTATTTATTTAACTACGATGGATAGATGCCATAAGAGAAAGATTCAACTATATACAGATTCTAAAGATGGAAGGGGAGAATAAGTCTCTCATATATAATATCCCCCCCAGTGTCAAATTACGACACTGGTTAATTTTTAATATTAAAACATTGAATTGGATCAGAGAAATTTGTTTGAAAATAACGTTTAATATTTCATCGTACTATAAAATTGTATCACATAATTATTACACGTATATATTATTTTCTTGTTTTCTTCGTTTTCATATTTTTATTTTTTGAAAACTTCTTTCTGCCGGTGGTCCTCTCCTTTGCTTTTGCGGCCCTGAGATCTTTCTTCATTCGCGGATCGACGACCTTATATATTCCTTTGACGCCGGCGGGCCTCTTCATTCTCTTCGCGGTGGTGTGTTTCTTTGCGACAACATATGTGATTTCTTTCTTACCGGTGCTCTTAGCCTTCTTGTACAATCTGAAAATAAAGCGAATATATTATTTGCAATAGATGTTTTAGTATTAACCTTTAAAAGCATAATGGTCCCGTACGGGACCATTGATTATGGTACATTTTGCAATCGGATTACACTAATTTATGATATTATTAAAAATATGAATATTAAGCTATGACTTTGAGATACCGATCCATAATTAAAGGTTAATATTGGATGGAATAAATTAAAAAAACCGTACTGTTTAATTTGCTTGGCCTTTTCTTGGTCGGTAACTTCTTCATTGTCAATCAAATGCTCAATTTTTTTCTTAGCCTTCTGCATTTTAACGTAAGCACGCCTCTTCTTTCTGGCCTTAGCTTCCATTACTTTTTTAATAGGACGTGCATTCACTTCCTTTAGATTTTCTTTATACTCATTTATCAACGCCTGAAAAAATTAAATTAAATCGTAAGCGTCGATTTAAACACGGAAATAAATTAAAAATATATATAAATACCTGTGGTACAGGAATATCTTTCTTCATATGCTTTTTTTCATCCTCGGCAAACCAATCGGGTAAATGCTGATCGTTAAATGTGTAACGATTCCACGCTGCATCTATTATATCGCGTTTCCTCTTCTGAGAAGTAACTATTAAAGTGCTAAGAGCTAATCCTTCCTCGTCCATTTTAACGACTTTTTTTAAGCGGCTCAATTCTAATAAACACAAATAAACGTTAATGACATAAACAATGTTGGAGATAGAATAAAAATAATATATAAAAACCTTTATCTTCCACTTTGGGCGTTTCCTTTTTCGGTTTTTCCTCTCCGTTTGCTTTACGACCCTTACGTTTTTTTTGTTTCCTTTCCATATCGTAATCGCTATCCGAAGACGAATCACTATCACCTGTAGGGTAAACTAAACCCGCAGATTTAGGAGCATCTTTAGCTTTGTTTTTGCCAGTTTTTACACTATCCATAGAATCTTCTATGATAGTACCGCCTTATAAAAAAATAAAACATTAAAAAAAAATACATAAAATCACCATATTAATTTAAATCGGTAATACCTTTCTTTTTACAGATTTTTTCAAGTTGATTCAATTCCAGATTTTCATCCATGTCTTCGTCCAAATTTTTGAAAGCATCTTTTTGAAACCATAATTCAGCTTTTTGGATTCGCTTAGTCTTAGCATCCCGATTATCGAGACTTACGATAAGTGGATTTGATGATTCGTCAGATGTCTTTTGCTTTTTATTAGATTTCTTTTTAAATGATTTTTCATCGTCGTCAGAACCACTGAAACCTAAAGAAATCATCATGCTTAATAAAATTTACATTCGTTACTATTTACACTAGCGGATTTCCCCTTGGGCACATAAGGCGCGCTGGGGCCTCATTAATTTCAAGGGGCCTCAAAATTCAGCTCTCAAAACGTTTTTTTTTTCATAACTAATAATTTAGTAGTATTCCCTAAATTGAATTTACATCTGAATTACGCAATGTTTTTTCAGGGGCCCCTGCATTTTTCTAGAAATAATAAATATTTGTAACATTGAGATTGCTAATATCGATCATCGAGAAGCTAATAAAAAAAATGAGAAAGAGAAGAAGCAATAAAAATTATAGATGTGTGCGTAGAATGCGGTATTATAGGGTGTAGTGAAAATATTTTAATGTGGGGGGGGGGGCCTCAAAATTGAAATGCACCTGGGGCCTCAAGTGCTAAATCCGACACTGAATATTTATATAAATTTTAATAAATAATTTACCCAATCCTTCAGTATCTTTAGTTTCCGAATCCGTATCCATTTCGATTTCACTGTCAGAATCTTTATAAAATAATCCGGAGCTATCCAATTTTGAATTTGTCGGATCGTATTTAACTGTCTTTTTCTTTATTTCATATTCATCTTCCGATTCTGAATCCGTCTCAGCGACAACATTTGGAGTTTGGTCGTCAATTTTAGATAGAATCTAAAATTAAATTAAAAATAATGCAATACTTAAATTAAAGCGACGATAATAAATATTTATATTAAAAAAATCTGTACCGTGCTATTTTTAATCTGTTGAAGATGGAATAATTCATCAGTTAATTCAGTGGGACCACTGTCGCCTTTAATAACCATTTTAAGATTCATCTTTTCATTCAGTTTTTTCCGTTCTTTCACGGTCTTCTTCTTTTTTCTTTTTATTTCTCTATCTTCTTCATCCTGTAATTAAAAATGAAACATGAGCAAATAATTTTAGGATACGAAGAGCCAGAATACGATTAAAAAATACCTCAAGATCAGCTATCTGTTTTGCTATATCATTTTCTTCTTGATCTTCCTGATCTTCTAAGGTCACAACTTTGGCAACGTCGTCTTTTTCTGATTCATTTTCATCTTTTTTCTATAATTTAACATATATTAATATTAAAACATCATTTTATTGCATTAATATATTTATGATAATAAATACCTCAGGATTTATAAATTCTTTCATCGCTTTCCACCAGCTGATTAAAGATTTTAAATCTTTTCGGCCCAAAACTTTAATATCTCTACAACATTCTTTTATTTCTGGAGTAGTTCTCGGATGGGAAGATATAGATTCGTTGTCAAACACTATCTATAAATATCACAATATTAGCAACGAGGATAATATATAGAATAAAAAATCAAGAAAAATCCTTCTTACTTGTGAACACGATTGTAGTGCTTCAATGACATTTTCCTTATTCACGAAATCCAAAACTGGGACAGCGTGATGCAAAGTGTAATCATTTTCAGGATAACCTTCTGCGCGTGCTTTTTTCTTCTTTTCCGGATGCAGTATGCTTACTTTATTTTTATTTTCTATGTCTAATTCTTCAAATACATATTTCGTATCCAAAAACTTGGGATCTATCTTATCCGGCGCAATATAGAATTGACAAACTACGAATATCTCAGCAGATTCGTTACGAGAAGCCTGCGGTTTAGTCGCATGCACCTTTTTGAACAGCTGCTTCAATACCCAAATCAACGGATGATAATCTTTGGAACGAAACACTTTTGTGATGAACCATCCGCCCTTTCGTAGAAAATTTGTAGCTAATTTAAGCGCGCTGAGTGTTAGACATGCTTGCTGATACGCGTCATGGATCCAATTCATACCGACATTGGGTGCTCCGTCGTTTAACACCACGTCCGCTTTCCAAGTTTTCAATTCTTTCGAAATTGAAGATTTGCATTTATCTGTTGTAATATCCTCAATTAAACCGATGCATCCGGGTACTGGTCTAATAGGGAATAAATCTACACCAATCACAATACTGGAGAGGGGCATGTTCTGTTGAGCCACCTGCATCCATCCTCCTGGCGCTGCACACAAATCGATACATACTCGAGATTTCTGTAGAAAGCCAAATTTACGATTCAACTGTATCAATTTAAAAGCAGCACGAGATCGAAAACCTATGCAAGAGAAAAATGATGATTATTAGATAAAAAGAGCTAGGAAATATATTATTATTAACACAACGGATATTACCTGATTCTTTAGCTAGTTGGTAGAACTTATCTTTACGCTGTTTTCCGATTTTACTCTTTTTTCCCATTTTAACCTCTTCATGTAACACGCGGGGCTAAACGTCAAAAGCAAATGGGCGAGAGTTGCCAGCTGTTAGTAAAACATATTATTTTGGCCTAAACAATTATTATAACGTATATATTATTTTCAAAGACTCGAGGTATACAAAAACCACAAATCTTTTTAAACACTGAATTCGTTACTCGATCTCCAGTCTTTTAATCCTTTTAAGGCTGATTTTTCAACCCGCATTTTATATCTTTGATTGATCTCAATCCGTTTAATGGAATATTAGGGGTTTTTAATTGTTAACAAATGTTGATAATTGACTTTTATCGACAGAAAATACACTTATAAATTTAAACGGTAAATATTTTCGTGATGGCGTCCAGTTCTTTACAGTGACGTGGTAACGTTGATCCAATGGCTGCTGCCGTGACTTGTCATAAGGGTAGTCAGCGTGTGGCGATGATGCTAGGTCCACTGAATCAGAAGATGTCCGATATGTTGAAGGGCTTGGCGCACGGCATCTCTGATGTCGTCTCACGGCGAGGATGGTCTTCGGAGGTGTAAGTACGATGATGTGGAGAATTGCTAACTTAGCGGGAGCGGAAGTTCAGCGGTTTGCAGCTTTGATGATTTGGATTTTTTTATCGTGAGAGTGTGCGTCCGACGTTCTGGGCTTCAGTCGGGACCTTTAGACTGAGTCCAGGATAGCTTCAGCTTAGGGTAAAGCTGCGATCCTCTCTGGCGTTTGTTGCTTGGTTGTCCAATTTTATAGGGCGCGAGCAGATACCCTTTCCACTCCTGCCGTGGTTGTTCACGTCTGCAATTTTTGCTTGATATTCCAGAATTCTACAATTAAAATTGGTTGTATTTTTTTTGCATACGTTGCATTTTTGATATTTACGAAAATGCACGTGCATAACTTGTTTTTATTGCGTTTGGGTATGTGTTTGAATTTCATTTAATAATTGTTTTGCAAAAACTAATATTTCGAAGTCGAAGTTATTTGTCCTCGATGTGTCCACCACATACTAATTAATATAAAATCAAATTACTTCGCATATCGGATTAAGGACTTGAGAGTTTAAATCTTTTTTATAAAAGTGCTTGCCTCGAATACTAAATAGCATTTGAGGTAGCATAATAGCGAGGCAAGTCTTTAAAAAAGTGCTAAAAGATTCGAATCATTATCAACACTAATCACAGATGATCTCACCTATGATATTATTATATTTTTTTTCACAATGGCAACACTCATCGAAAATCTCTGTTTGGCCAGCTTGCGCATCTGACAGTCAGTAATAGTATTTATTTATTTGCCACATGTTGCACTTTCTCTGTTTTAAATTATATAAACAATATGTTTAAATGTCATTTTATGTTGTTTTACAATTTTATGCCACTGAATTAGGTTAGAGCCCGTCATAGGTTTTAAGTAACAACGCATATCTAATGATTATATACCTAATAGCAACTGATTGCGAATTATAATATATAGGGAATTCTGCATGACGTTAGTTAATAAATGATTGAGGAAAGGGGCTGATGAAGCTCCTGACCTCACCTTTTTTGTCTCAATAATGAACTGTGGAACCTGCAACATTGCTTCTCTGTATCAAAAAACTATCTCGCTGTGAAATAGGCAAGAGGAAATCCCTGCATTGCATACTCCATTGTGCCATCATTCTTTTAAGATAATCATAGTTCGCTTAATATCGGAAATTGATACAGTTTCACGATTTTTATAACTAGTGCTTTGTTGTTTAGATAACTAACAAATGCGTAATTTATTGTGAAATTTTTTAGGTTACAAATGCAAGAATTAAACGATGAGTAGTCAACGTGGATTTTTACTCAGAGGAGCGATCGGGAGAAATGGCGATGCAAGCTCTGATACAACCGGGGATATTGAACATACAGGTAAATTTATAATACAAACACGAATACAGTTATATAATCAATTACAGCAATGATATATACGCTTAGACAAGATAATAAAATATATATTTAATTAATTCGGTGTTGTAATCAAATTATTTTACAAAAATCAATGTGTCTGCTATCATATTTATTAGAAACACGGTAATGTTTTATAACCCTGTTCGTCTAATAATCAATGATTTCTCTATGCAGGGTTTAACAGATCAGATGTGACAAACCTTACCAATCCGAAAGATGTTATAAGAATCTATAGTCAGAACTCACTTGTAAATATTTATAAGTCAGTTTCGCAAATAGGTTAATATAACTCTTGTAATACATTGTTTTCACACCTGGTACATTATTTATGTGTATTATTTAATAATAAATTGTAGGATATTTGTCTGAGAATATCGGACATTTATGTTTGTCAAGTGAATATTCCGATATTACGCTAATTGTGGAGAATCAACATATCCCCGCTCACAAGGTTATACTTGCGGCGAGAAGTGAGTATTTTCGAGCTCTTTTATATGGCGGAATGAGAGAGTCCAATCAGGTATTAATGCATATTCTATATATACGAGGTTTGATCAAAAAAAATGCGGAATAATTCTCAGAAATTTTTGTACCCTTTTAATCAGTATTAGATATATCTTACTCTTGTGTCAGCGCTTTTTCTTATATTTTAAGCAGTGGTGGATTACCCCTTTGGAGCATCTGGAGCTTTAAAATTCAGCTCATAACAAAAATAATTAATAATTTAGCGGTATGCCCTAAATTGAGTTGACAAATGAATAACGAATATGGACTGACAATTCCGCAGACCAAGATCCATGGATTCAGGAGCATAGTTACCTTAAGTAAAATGATGCAAGGCATTGACTGTAATCCTGACAGAAGTGCCCACACCAGCAATGTGGAGATGCTACAAGGTTTAAACTCTTTAAGTTTAGCCCTGAAATTACCGTGGCCAGTCAGGAATTCAGTCAGAAGTCAGGGAAGAGCCAGCCACAATTGAACCTGGCTCTGATATCGCGAAAGAAGAGATAGGTGGTCCTCCCTTTGGGGAAGGAATCCCACGTCTCCTGCCAATGATCAAGAACCGGTTCACGGACCGGTGATTTTAAAGTTGCCAGAGATTCGCCCTCGATTAGGCAAAATGTAGTGGCGCCGACAACAGGACTGTTTTTTTTCAAAAACTGACGGCCCTCAGCTGGATTTCAAGGTCGAGCGGAAGGATGCCAGCAATAATTAATAGTGAAGCCGTTGAAGAAGTGCGATAAGCGCGAGTGAGATAAAAGAGGGGCGGGCGCAGCTCCGATAAAAGATTCTACTAATATGTGACAACGAACAGTGGTGCGCCCAGCATCCAGCTGCGTACCCTACAATCCCACAGAAGATGGAATTATAGGCAAATAATCGCGATCTGTAACCTACATCTTTTGTGTTAGACGTGATGCGAGAAATACGGTAAAGCGAGGCTTTAGCTTTGTCAACCGCACCTCTCGCATCTAACAAAAAGTGACCGTGTTCATCGTGAATTATTACATTGTTATTAAACGTGAAATTGGGAGGACGTGAAGGACTGAGTCGACCCTTGAGGAGGATTGCCTCAGTCTTGTCTGGAGCGAATGAAAGCCGATTGGCTTGCCCCATTCTGAAATGGCTTTGAGTGCGATATCGGCTTTGCTCTCCAGCAAGACTTTAGAGCCAGCCTCGACAACCAAGGTAATGTCATTTCACTGGCTAGTGTGCCATTAAACTACCTTCCTGCTATCTTCTCCGGATGTTGTGTACCACAACTTCTGCTGTTAAGAATCGATTTTGCAGACACAGCCATTTTTTTAAATCATTGGAGCAACCAATGCTTCCCTAGTTTTCTCTACTAGCCATCCCTGCGGTATGACTTATACATATCTCAAAAAATTTTTTGGAGATAATCCATTACCTGACATCATATAATCGGTACTTGTCGGTATTACTCGAAAATTGCAAGGTGTTACAAATAATTCATTTCATTACCAATGTCAAGATATGTCATTGTGGAATGAAAAAACATTGTGACGAATGAACTTTCCGCATATTTTTTGATCTAACCTTGTATATATTATATTTATTTAAAAATCATATGTGTATATATTTATTTGAATATTTTTTTAGGAAGAAATTGAGCTGCAAGGAACGCCGCTTCATGCCTTTAAAGCTTTGTTAAGATACGTGTACTCTGGTAAATAATTCTTAATTTTTCGTATCATAAAGATTTCATTGTATTGATTGATTTTACTTTGCGTAGGTCACATGGCATTATCTTCGTTGGGCGAAGATAACATTTTAGATACTCTCGGTTTAGCGCATCAGTTTGGATTTCAAAAACTAGAAACTGCAATTTCAGAATATTTACGCCAAATACTCGCACTTCGTAATGTTTGTTCAATATTAGACGCGGCACGGTACGGATTTATATATATATTTTTATTTATTTTACTGTATTTTTTCATTTTATTTTATGTGGTTTCAGTTTATACGGATTAGAAGGCTTAACGAGTGTTTGCCACAATTTTATGGATAGAAATGCTCACGAAGTGTTACAGCACGAATCATTTTTTAATATATCCATCGTGAGTAGTCATTACATATTTCTAAGATGTAAAAATGTATAATTCATTAATTAATTTTATCTGATTAGGAATCTCTACAAGAATTATTGGTGAGAGATTCGTTTTTTGCACCCGAAGTGGCAGTTTTTCGAGCCGTCTGTAATTGGTGTAAAGCAAATTCTCACATTTTTAAACTAAAGATCAAACAAACCGAGGCTGTAAGTCATTGTTTCAATTTATTATTATTTTTAATCGTCATGCGAGATGTATTATATATTTAAATTGTTTCAGGAAACTATTTTGAAATGTGTACGTCTTCCTCTTATGTCCTTGGAAGATTTGTTAACTGTCGTCAGACCTTTTTCATTTGTTACCCCCGATATGTTATTGGATGCTATACAAGAGAAGACTCATACCAATAGTTCCAATCTTAGACACAGGGGTCAACTTTGTAAGTAAATAATAATAAAAAACGTTTTGTCATCTCTATATTAGAGGGACCGAAAAGTAGTCAAAATTTTTTTTTGGTGGCAAAAAACATTTATTTATTTAAAAATTCTTAAATATTAATCAACAAAGTAATTTCCATTATTTCCTAACACCTTTTGCCAGCCTAAAGGCAGTTGTTCGATTCCCTTTTTAAAAAATTCCTTTGATTTTTCATTGAAAAACTCTTCCAAGTGCGTTATCACTTCTCCAACGTTATTATTTTTTCACCTCTTAATGTATGCTGTAACAATCTGAAAAGGTGGTAATCCAACGGTGCGAGATATGGTGAATAGGGTGGATGAGTTCAAAGTTCCAATCTAAGCTGTGTTATTTTTGCGGCATGTTATCGTGTTGAAAGATCCTTTTTTTGTTATTGACCAAAACAGACCATTTTCTTTGAGCGCTTGTTTTATTCGCTCAAGTTGTTCACAATACACTGTCGCTGTAACGGTCTGACCAGGTTCAAGGGATTCGTAATGTATAATTCCAGAAAAATCCCACCACACACAAACAAAGACCTTCTTTATTGTTAGTGATGGTCGAGGGGTCGGAAAAGGTACTTCTCCGGAAGAAAGCCATTGTTTTCTTCGTACAGGATTATTGTATAGCTCCCACTTCTCATCATCATCATAGGCGCAACAGCCCTATTGTAGAGCCCTGGCCTCATCCAACGCCCTTTTCCATTTTATCCAGTCTGCCGCTACAATGATGTAGTATCCCTCTGTACACAGTCTAACCACCTCAGCATCGGTCTTCCTTTTCTCCGGGGACATTAAGGTTTGTTAACCATAGGTCTTTTCGGCAGCTGACTGTCTCGCATCCTTGACACGTGCACGGCCCACCGGAGTCTGGGTACTTTGGCGACAGCTTTGACCGGTAAATCCTTGTATAGTTGGTACAGCTCCTCGTTGCTTCGGATACGCTATTCCCTATTGTCGAATACGCCTCCAAATATTTGTCTCAGAATTCTCCTCTCCAGGATGTCCAGTTGTCGCTTATCTTTTTTTTGTCAAAGCTCAACATTCAGATCCGTATGTTAGGACGGGCCTGATGAGGGTCTTGTATAGCTTGATTTAGGTCTTCTTTGAGAGGAATCTCAACCGTAGATGCTTTTGATATCGAAAGTAGCACATTTAAGTGTTCGTCCTTGGCATATGAGAATGTATTTTGTCTTGGACTCGTTGATCCTTAGTCCCATGCTAGTTGCCGCTCTTATTATTAACTGGCATGCATCCTTGAGAGCCGCCAAGATCTGGCTACAATGTATATGTTGTCAGCATAAGCAAGAAGCTGCACCGAGTCTCCTATTACACCTTCGAGTGCTTGTTAAACAACAAACATGCTAGATCTCAAATTCTTCAGATAACTCTACTTGCACGTCTTACTATATTTATCAAATTTTGAGGAATATTGAGACTCTTCATCGCCTCATATAGCTTAGGCTTGTAAACGGGTGGTGCGTGTCAATGTTGAATTCCCGCGTTTTTTCCAAGATCTGCCGTAAGAAGAAAATTTGGTCAGTCGACTTTCCGGGGCTGAATCCGCACTGATATTCCTCTATTTCTTTTTTTGTGTATTTCGACAGTCTTTTTCTCACTTCTTATCTCCAGTTACAATTCGCTGCAAAAACAGATTGGCTTCATACCGAGACAAAAGAGACGCGCAGATAGTACGCCATTGATCGAGTGCCGTCTCCGTCAATTTAGGAGGAACCCAAATTCCTTGCCTGCACAATTTTCCTATGCGGCGAAGATGATCCCGAACTGCAGACCATGGACAGCCCATCATCAATGATAATTCCTCAATTGTTTCACGAGGATCTGAATCCACCGTCGCCTTCAGGATATCATCATCTAATTTTTGGGGTCCTTTTCGTGCAATATCTTTGAGATTCCTATTTCCGTGTCTCGAAACAAATTAACTGTAAATGAGCTCATCGAAGAAATTTTGATTACTTTTCGGTTCTCCTAATATATGACTAAATTAATTATGTATTTGAATTTTAGTACCCGAAGAGAATGTAGCCACAGCCAAATACGGATCTATCGTCACTCAGGGTGAAATGAGGGCTGCTTTATTAGATTGTCTGTGTAATTATGACATGGAGAGAGGTTATACTCGGCATCCTATTATCGAGGGAAATAATAGTGGCGGTATAATAGTGAAATTAGGAACTCCAAGTATTATTAATCATATTAAATTACTTCTTTGGGACAGAGACATGCGGTAATGTGCATAAAATCAATATGAAATTGCGATGGATTCAAATTATTGTTATTAACGTTTTATACATTGTTTTAGTTCGTACGGTTATTATATCGAAGTCTCCGTTAATCAACAAGATTGGGTCCGTGTTGTCAATCATTCTTCCTATTACTGTCGTTCGTGGCAGCATTTATATTTCAAACCTAGAGTCGTGCAATATATTAAACTCGTCGGAACAAATAATACAGTTAACATGGTATATATATATTTTAAATATATAATTTATGTTTAACAATATAATATTTAAATATTTAATGTTTTAGGTTTTTCATGCCGTATCATTAGAAGCAATATATACACAAAATATTCCGCCGTTAGTCGATGGCCTCGTTCAACCTAATTATAATGTGGCTACGTGGGCTTTATCCGCTACCGTCGTAGAGGGCGTAAGGTAAACGGTTGATATTTTATTTAATATAATAAAAAAATGTTAATCTTGTTTTTTTTGTAAAGTCGTTGTCGAAATTCTCTTCTCGATGGCAACATAGAAAATTACGATTGGGAAGCTGGATACACGTGTCATCAGGTTGGATCCGGCGCAATCGTCGTTCAACTAGCACAACCGTACATAATTGGATCCATGAGAATGTTGCTATGGGATTGTGATGAACGTAATTATTCATATTATATTGAAACTTCGATCAACGATTGTCATTGGGAGCTCGCTGTGGACAGAACTCGTGAACCATGCAGGTATGTTCTAGTTATCAATTATAATCCACATTAATGGTTAGGTAAATAAATATGCATATTTTTTCTTGTGTCCGATCTCGAATTGAACACTAAAGTATATAAAAATTAGCCTTTTCCTTATCAAACTGTACTAGTGAACTGCAGTTGGGGCATTGGGTGTAATTGAAGAAATCATCATCATCATCATTTGCCAGTCACAAGGCTCTCACTCGCTGAGGGCACATGGACCTTACCAAACTCTCGCATGGTAGTCGAGGCCAAAGGAACCTGAGTCTCATACGTGACGTGAGGGCTCCACTTTCGTGTCCATACCGTGGTGACCCAATCCGTCTTGGTATGCAGTTTTTTGTAAAGAGTTTCCCTCTCTTGGCCATTGCTGGCATTGGACGTACATCTTCTACCATGTTGGTATCGGATTTTACCCTCTCGACTGTGTCCAGGCAAGTAGGAGGGGGTTTGTCTCGGTATTCGTTTGCTCTCTTCTCTAAGGCGTATCTGCTTTTAACGAGTCACGAGTGACAAGTAGCGAGCGACCACACACACACACCTATATCTTGACATTAGTAGCCAGTAATTATTTTATTGTTGGCTGTCGAAAAGGTTTCTAGTGTTTTGGTGGGCTTGGCCATTTTTTACTAATGAAAAGATTTTTTGCATCAGCCTCTGTATTTGACGGATATTGCCCTTCTAATATTGAAGATGAAAAAAATATGAAAGGGCGAAGTTTTTCCAAGATCGAGCAGATAAAAACCTTCGCTTCGACGATTAAAAAATCAAGGAGATAAGATTAATATTGATGAATATATCTATTTTTAAATTCACTGCATTGTATATTTTTTATCTTATGTAAATTGTCTTCTGCAGTGAAATTCAATACAAAAATTCTTATCATGTTAACTTATCCGTCACGGAGCCTAAAAAACAACAGCGTCGTCCAAACGGGCCACTCAGGAACCCCAAGCATTTCAAATCCAGATATTATATTATTTAAATGGGTTATTCTATGAATAAAAATAGTTATTCATGATAAACGTCACAAATGCAAAAGTTTGTGACATGTGTGATTTATATTAAGCTTTAAACGCCCAGTGGTCCCGTACGGGACCAGTAATTATGGTACATTTTGCAATCGGATTATGCTGATTTATGATAATATTATTAAAAATATGAATATTAGCTTACATAAATAATGACTATGAGATACCGATCCATAATTTTATTTTTGGTTTCGATAAATATTTTTGTAATAATTAGTATTATAAACATTTACGTTACAAGATCGACTCTTGGATAAGCGTTGTGTTATAATCAGTTTAATCCAATAATTTAATCAATAGGGTTATAGGTTTTTTCCATACCTAAAAATTAATCCTTTGGGGTGACCGATTCTGTTATCAATATAGCTGTAAAAATGGGTTCATTTATTTTTACCTAGAGAAGTTTTTGTAAATTATTAGCAATCTTTTATTTTGTTAATGCTTTTTATTTTACCCACATAGGCTAACAAGTTTTAAATATTTACCAGCTACGGGTTGCGCGAATATTTCGAAAAAAATTGCTCTACACCTGTTATAAACCGGCATAGTCCGTCCGTATCATTTCTGGGCTCTCGATATTCTCCGAGTGCGCCCCTATCCTTACGTAAAGTGTATCACGGAGCTCATTTTACGCGGGAAACGGTTCCCGCTAAAAGTCGGTGACATCATTGTCACGTGACTCTCAGGACCGGTTATAAATATGTCTCGTTTTGGAGCCATTGTATCATATTCGCTCATGCCGTCATGACAGTCACATCTCCGTGATTTCTCTCGTACCAGAGTTACGTCTCCGAGATCTTCATCATCATCTCGTACCAGAGATACGTCTCTGGGATCCTTATCATCATCTCGTACCGGAGATACGTCTCTGGAATCCTTTCTTCACACCTATCATCGAATTGATGACACCTGCAAATTCTCAATAAACATCGTCAACAAACAAAGCGTGTTTCACTTTGTCTCGATCTTCGAAGAGCGATCGTCAACTACCGGACGATCAAATGTTTGGGCCAGCGGTCGTGTACCTTTTGATCTACCTTGACCGGGTACTATAACGATGGAGGCAGCGACGGGTTACCTTTTTGGTACTACTGTCGTGTCCCCTAACATTTGGTGGCAGCGGTGGGATACCTTTTTGGTACTACTGTCGCGCCCCCTTAACACACCGACTGACTTGTGAGCTATTATCAACATTTTTCTACAACAAAATTCGATACAAGAATTTGCATTCCCTCTCTGCCCTCCCCATACCAAATTAACTGATACAAATTCGTAGTCAGAAGGCAAGAAAAATCCACTAATACTCTGACAATTTTTGGGAAGGAAAACCCTAAAATGAAGGTCGATAATCGACTTAGTAACAATACTTTTGCTCTCTCTTTTTTCTTACTAAGAGGACCTCTCCTTTCGAAAGGTCCTTAACACGAAAGAATTGCTATTATGCAAAAAAGTTAATGCTAGCTGTGACTCGTCACTCACAATACCGAGACAAACCTGGACAAACCCTCTCGCACTTGTCTGGATACAGCAATGGCCAAGAGAAGGAAACCTCTTTACTGATAAAAAAACGTAACTGGAGGGAAAACGTAGATTCGGGGTTAGAAACAGAGTACTAAAATAAAACGGCATTATAAAAAAAGACCGCAAATAGCGGGAAAACGTGAATTCCGGGCACGTAAAAAGAGATTTAAATGTATATTTTCATATTTAATTTGAAATTTTGTTTTAGATCTTGGCAAGTCGTCAGATTTTCTCCGAGGCCGGTTGTGCTTATAAAGATTGTCGGTACCCAAAACTCTGCGAACGAAGTGTTTCACCTTGTTCACTTTGAGTGTCCGGCGCAAGAAGACTTTCAAAATTTACCGCCTTGTGCATCTACGAGCAAACCGTTAACATCCAATCAAATATCTGAAGCGTCCACGACATCACCGCATTGGAGATCTTCGTCGTCGCCAGCTCCAATAACTCCACCACCTTCTGGATCGGTCGTGTTGCCGACGGAAACGGCTCTAGAGGCCGAAGAACACGATCTTAACGATTAATAATAACGATATCATTCATGTATAACGAAAGCCCCAAAATAGAATAATATATGATACACTTATTACATATATTTATTTTATTCAACTCCATGAAATATGTAATTAAACTTCACTAAAATATTAGTCATCGTTGAGTGTATGCATGATAATAGTACACGTTTCATTGCGTTGTTTTGAATCTATGATCGATCTCGTGTGGTTTGATTAATCAATAAATGAATGCTATATTCCGTCTGGGTCTATTAATCGTTAGCTTCTAGGGCTTTGCTCGATTGTACCTTTTTTATTAGCTTTTCTCATTATGTAACAAAATTTTTAAGCGATATGCATATTGATTATACATATGAATATATAAAGTATGCATATATTTCCATTGACATTAGTTTTGACCTCTGACAAGCTACGAGTGTAACTACATTTTTGGTGATAGTGGGCTAATAAATATTAACCGAAATAATCCTGATAATAAAATAATATATATTAGAATAATAAAAAGTATATTCGTTAGATTTTAGCTCACGTTTGTGAATTAAAATTTGAGATTACTATAGAAATGACATTATTTGTAATATATGTGAAATATGATTGTTATGGAGGAGATTGTTCTAGGATAGTAGGCAAGAGGTTCATATTTTAAACATCTTATCTTGCTTAAAATGTTAATTTGAGCGATCTCTTATTAAACTTTTGTTAATATGCCATTTAATTAAAATATATATTTTTGTTTCAATAAATGTTGTATAAATAAATATGGGTTCTTTTATTAATTTATTTTCGGCATAGTGGTGAGATCGGTGAGAAGTGCTTGTTGATCTTGTGATGGCTTTGCAGCAGACTTGGTCGGTTTGAAAATTGATTTTGTGGTCTGGGCATTGACGGAAATTTGATGTGTCACTGTATGTTTGGTATAAGTGACGCTGGATTTGGTAGGGGGAGTTATTTATGAAGTGTTCGATGCGAACGGAGATGTAACAAATGTGGGAGAGATTTAAAACAAATTCTCAATTATGGGATTTTCTATTTTTAGGAGGAGAATGGGAAGTGGAATCTTGCCTTGGTCCTTGGTGAGTCGATGGATGCTGGTGATTTCCGTAATGTCGTGTTGCTGTCCCAGGAATTCTGTGGGTGGTCGGTACGCCTTTTATTATGATTTTAGTGAGAGGGGTGTTACGAACAATGAAGGTAGAATATCTTAGCGACTCTCTCATCACTTAGCGTTTCTCTCACCAGTAAGTAGTGTAAAGGTGCGGTTATCCCAGGCTAGGTTGCCCCGGCTCCCTAGCCACCCTAGGGCAAATGCCGAGATAGTTCCTCAAGCCGTCCTCCATCACATTACCAATCCTAACAAAGTCACCCCATCCCCCAGTTCCCAGGCCGCAACGAGGAAACTCTCTCGGATGTAAGCAATGCCGCACCCGGCGGCGGTTTTAGACTATTGCTAAGGCGTGCAACGTTGGACTGCCGGGCCAAAGAGGAACCTGCTCCTCCGCAAGGCTAGTGGGTCAACCCGCACCTGGATTACGTAGCCAACTAATGCTGTTCTTGGTGTGCTTCGAATTGTCGGAGGAAACCCCAACAACGACGAGCACGCGAAGAATGACAAACTAAAAGCCATACGAAATCAGCAATCATCGAGGTAGAATTTAAAAAAAATTCTTCCATGAGGATTTTGGTAGCAGAGCAATGGTCGTCGGAGCAGGTTAGAAAGATTTGTAGTCCATCTCGGGAATGTTTTGACCGGATGGTGATCGAGGGGATACAGGTATGTTTTTAAAAAGAAGGGCATAGACTTGCTGTGGTATTTTAAGGGTTTCAGTGGATCTGGAACAAATTTCGGTGGAGCTGAGCTTCATTTTGTTTCTTTTAGCTTGATTGGTTTCAGAGGTTGTCTGTTCTTGATTTGGAGTCACGTTTGGAATTTCAGCGTCATACTCATTAGTTCTTCTACGTCTCCTTCACTAGCGGAGTTATCAAATTAGTCCGTTGAGATTGGAAATTCAGAACGACATGCGGTCTTTTTGGTTTTTTTTATTTTTGATAATTTAGAAAATAAGCTATGTGTCTTCAGTAAATTAGTTAAAGTTTTGTTGTTATGTCTCTGCTTAGTTAATTAAATTTTATATTGTTGCAATAAGGTCGAAATTTGATTATTGGAGTTATGAACATCCTGTTTGAGCTCTTGAAGTCTCATGACGATGATTTGAATAGTAGGGTTGTTTATCATTTTTTCCGAGATGTAAAGATATCTTTGCATCTAGTCAACAGCATAAAAACTTATTCAAAAAATATAGAGAAAGGGTGATTGAGTACCACATGATCATACAAAAGAAACTACCAGCAGTGTAACTGATAACGATATAAAATTATATTATTCAATAAAGTATTGTCTTCTTTTGTTGGATTTTATTTTAATTCAAAAAAAACATTTTGGGACCCTCCCCTAATATTAAAAAAATGAATATATTTTTTATCTTATTAGATTATTTTTTATCAACTCAATATATCGTTTATAGTCTTTATCATTCATATTTAATCAAATTTATTCGGAACGACTTCCCCTTTAACGATTTTTTTAAAAAACAAGTTGGAGCAATGTAGCCCCAGGCACCAGTGACAGCGCAGCAGGTGTGTTGGCAGCCTGCGCCTCGTGCGCCGGTGTCAGTGGACAGCTCGAGGTATGGCGGAGCAGCAGCTGGCTGCGGGGCCCCCAGCGCCCGTCCTGCTCGTGGCCGACGCCCTCAAAGACCTCTCCTTTAAGATACAGACCGCCAGCCTCAAGGAGAGGCGCCAGGTCACCGGCGCTGTATGTGCAGTGCTCTCATCTCCCGGTGAGTTTTTACACGTTTGCACAATTGAAAACATACAATTTTTGCAGAATCCTTCTTTATGCACAAATACATGGTTTTCAATTAATATTTTTATATAATGCAAATGCATATTTACAGAAATAACCGAACAAACAATCAAAGGATTATGCAGGGCGATTCAGAGCACTCTTTTGCGCTACAGAGACTCCACATCCCAATCCTTCATTTTGAAGTTATTAGAATGCACCGTCAAACAACATAAGGAGTGGATGTATAAGAGTTTTATACCAATATTGGCGGAAATAGCCGATAAATATAAAGTTCTCATGCCATCGTAAGTATTTATAGATATTATATAAAAAAAATAAAAAAAACACTTAAACATATTAATTTTAATTTCAGTTCAAGTACTAGCCAGAGCAGTTTATATGCGCTCAGATGGTCATGCGTTTTAATTCAAACCGGATTCTCCGAAAACATCGATCCTTCAAATTATTCCAGTAATAGTCGGATGTCAATCTTCTCTTTTGATGGCGTTATGGCTAATGGAAATGTGAAAAAAAATCGCAAGGCGTATATAGCGGTAAGCTTTGCATTTAATAACAATTTAAAATAAAATCATGATGCTTTTACAATTTTATAGCTTCATCACACCTGGTTAAAAATCGGTCAAGGAATAGAAGAGACATGGTTGAATGCATTGAGTTCGTTAGATAGTCTTCAATCGTCTATTATGACTAGTGCATTATGCAAACATTTACGGAGTCAAGGAAAAATATCCTTATTCAATAAATATAAGGTAATTAGTGATTTCTATATTTTTATTAATTAAAAATGCTAAATTTTTCATTGCGTTTAATAAATTTCAGGAAAGTTCAATTGAAATATTCTTAAAATATTTTATCAGTACGAAAATTAGACCGAATCCCTACCTTGTCAAGGGGTGTGAACCCTTTTTATCCGAGTTGACTATCGATGATATAAAAAAATATATCATACCCGCCGTACAAAAGGCTATGCTTCGTAATCCGGAAATAATCATCGAAACAGTCGGTTCAATTCTCAACTGTTTTAATATCGATTTGAGCTCGGTTGCTCAAGACATTTCAAAAAATCTTATCGGTATGTATAGTTATTTAATTATCAGTTTTGTATGTTTTTATTATTTTAAAATTCACGGATAATTTAGGCCACTTACATTCTAATGACGAATCGGTGCGAGTGGAGGCTGCTGCAACTTGTAAAATTCTTTCATCGAAAACATCCAGCTCAGACGTTATTACACAGATTGTAAAACAATTATTCGATATATTCAACGGATCGAACGGTAAATTGACATTGGCCGAACATAAAGCCGGAGTGTTACTGGTATGATTTTTTTCTACATGATCTGATATAATTTAACACATTGCCTACGAGGAACGTTGATTCGATACTATGCGTTTAATCCGGTGTGACTTTAATAACGTTTTGCTTTTTCAAATTTTTTTTGGTTAGTAAATTTTTACGGTTATAATCTTTTGTTTTTTCGACAGCCGATACTTGGGTATTTGATTTAATTGTTATAATGTTTTATGTATGATTTAGCGGTGATACCCCACCCTCGCTCTCTCCATGGGGCCTCAGTAATTGAGGGGCCTCAAACATCAGCCCTCAACGATTTTTTTTATTATTTAAATATTATTTTTTTCATTATAAAAATAATTAATAATTTGGCAGTATCCCTAAATTAATTGACAAATAAATAACGCCAGCTATTACATATTTTTCGGGTGGTCATCAGGGCCCTCGGTATATTATAATACGGCTAGCCCATGACAGCCCCTCGGCCCTCAGGGGCTGAATTTAAAAAAACAATAAATATTTGTAACGTTGAGCTTGCTAATATTGATCTTCGAGAAGCTAATAAAAATGAAGAAATAGAAGAAGCAATAAAAATTAACTATGTATCCAAAACATTGCAAATTAAGTAAAAAACATATGCATAGAATGGACATTATAGGTTGTATAGGTAGTGAAAATATTTTGAGGGGGTGGGGCCTCAAAAGTGAATAAAGCGTGGGGCCTCAAGTACTTAATCCACCACTACCGCTACTGGCCCGCATTGCTCCACATTGCGCGGAGTAACACTGCCCGCGTACACATTGACCAGATTAATAAATATAAATTATTTATATTTTCGTATACATAATCAATAGACACATATATTTTATTTAAGTAGCCTTCTAACCCTGAGGTGGGTCTTTGCCACCTGGAGGACACTACATGATCTCCAGCAGAGACACATCCGTCTCAAAAGTATCAAAATTTGTATTCACGATTATGTGATTTGGAAAAATGGAACAAAATAATTTATTATTCAGTAAATGTTGTAGTTGAAGTAGTTAAATTTTCTGCTCAATATTTTTTTATTTTTCCATAAAAAACAATGCGTGATTATCATTACAGATTAATCCAGATCGCCAATCACGCATAAAAACATAAAAAAATATGAAATCAAATGTTAATAAAGAGTATAAATATAAAATAACAACAAGAAAAAAAAGCAATTAAGAGATATTAATATATTGATAAATATAATAACGTATAGATAAATATTAATCTTGCATATTCAAATTAAATTATCTTCTCAGTTTTCCATCAGAAAAAAAAAAAACATTGTTTTCTTTGTAACATTATTGACCGCGAATGAAAAGTGCATCGGGCTCACGGGCGCGGTTGATATCAATAAACGCTTTTATTCATGCCCCAATTTATATCGCTATTTATCTTATATCATTTTAATTATTTAGATATTTTGATCGCCTTCAAAACGATCGAAGACAGGGCGAAACCTCGCCATCGAATAGCGAGGTGTCATGAACCTTTTTCCTACGGCGAAATTCCATACAAAAGTCTCAAACTAGCCAGTTGATAAATACTCAACAAAATATTGCACCCCTGAAAAAATATGTACATGTTTGTGTACACATATCCTTATGTGCAAAAATAAATCTGGTCTCTAATGGATTTCTCACCACAGAGCCAGTTTACCCTGGGATGGAAAACCCTAATCTGCTGACCATTAATTGGTCTAGTCTCGATACTTTCGCTCGTCTTCATTCTTTCTAGGGAAGGAGGTCTTTCCTATGATGAAAGGATTGCTATTGCACGACAGGGTTAATAATCATTTACGTCTTGTCACTTGTAACTCGTTATAAGCAGATAACGCCTTAGAAAAAAGGAAAACGAATACCTAGACTAACCCCCTCCTACTTGCCTGGACATAGTCGAGAGGGTAAAATCCGATACCAAAAGGGGAGAAGATGTACGTCTAATGCCAGCAATGGCCAAGAGAGGGAAACTCTTTACAAAAAAACCGCATACCAAGACGGCTTAGGTCCCCGCGGTATGGACACGAAAGGGGAGCCCTCACGTCACGTGTGAGACTCAGGTTAATCTGGCCTCGACTGCCATTCGAGAGTTTGGTAAGGCTCATGCCCTCAGCGAGTGAGAGCCTTTTGGCTAGCAAATGATGATAAGATAAATATGCTAGGAAAAAAAATGTTAAATTATAAAATGTCATATAAAAGATCGACCAAATGGCTATAATTAACATTAATGGCTATAGTAATAAAAAGTTATGATGTTTCAGCCCCGCTTCAGCGCATATTTGACTACTATTCGCCCTATAGGCAATGTGTTAAGCTGTGTTATTTATGAATACTAACGATAATTTTAATTTAAAGGGAGCTGGTAATTTTTCGTACAATAAAGTGAGTGAAAAAGATATTAATAAAGTGTTCACCGATGTATCGAAACTGTTCTTCAAAGTACTGGAATCCGAGAGTCATGAAAAAATAATATGTTGTTGTCTCGAGAAATTTTCTCTCTGGAGTAGAAATATATTTGGCGAATTACCCGATTATGTTATCGACGGTTTTAAGGTATTAACATAATATTATTATTATAGAACAATTAGCGTCGGTAAATAAACGTATTAATATTTTATTCCGTTTATAGAAAGGATTCAATCTAAAATCTGCTACGCAATTAGTAAGAATTAGCTATTTAGAATGGCTTGGTCAATGTTTGAACAAAACAACTGTGTCTTCAAAAAATGTAGATATACTTAGTCCTATTCTAGTTAAGATAATAGAAAAAGCGATCCAACAACCGTTGCAGGTAAAATAATATTAATTAATGATTATCAATTGAAAATATGGTTAGTATTTATATATTTTTTATTATTTAGAGCGGCATCGTAAACGAAGGTTTGTGCGCCGCGTACGTTTTATTAAAAATCGATAGTCAAAATCAAATGCCAAATAAATACGCTGCAATATGGAACGCATTGATTAATTCGGAAAAACAGGTTTTCTTGCAAGACAAGTATCTCTCTACGGCATCTGAAGATGGTAACGTTTTTTGATTAATACTAATACGCTTAAATTAATCGCAAAGTGCGTTAATAAAAATTAATATTTTTTGCAGTCTTGGCCACCGTAGTTTTGTTATGCCGTCACATAATCGCAAACTATCACAATAAATTTGATTTATCCGTTATTTACCATGGATTGATACATTGCACTCTATCGCCCGTACGAACAATCAATACCATCGCAATCGATAACATCAAAGATTTGGTCAATGGACCGCAGAAAGCGGCAATAGCTAGAAAATTAATATCCGAACTTTCGATATTTTTGGATGGAATTAAAGCGGTAAATAATCACGTCAATGATACTTCAGAACCGGACATGACTGGAAAAGCTATAAACGATGCAATCGTTGCCATGTGCTCTTTTACCGGTAAGAAAAAATTATGATTAATAAACGACGATACTCTACTATGAATAAACAACAATTTTTATTTGCAGAATATCCTACGGAAGACTCTCAATTAATAGCCATAGATGCATTACTTCCGGCGCATCATCCATTAGTCGTAAATACAAACTGTGATCTTTGGCTGAAGTTAGTTAAACGATTAAAGTTACAACCGCGTCAACTCTTGAATCTTTACGGTCAAAATATTAAGAATTCGTATATCATCGGTTTTAAATGCACCGGGGTTAGTATTTAAATTCATAATATTTGTTTTATTTTGCGTGTTTTATTGTATTTTATTCTTTCAGAGCTATAAAAATGTTATTGCGACATTGGTTGCACAAAATCCGGATATGATTATGCCGAGTATAATGTCATGTGTCGCTGAGACGCTCGAAGATCCCGAGCTTCTTAAAATAACTAGAGATGAATACTTTACGTTTCTCACTCCGGAGGGAGAATTATACGACAAAACAATTATTCCTGGGTAAAATATTTAATTATACGAATTTTCGTTTAAAAAATATGCGGAATTTTCTCAAAAAATCCTTATTTATTCATTAATATTAATTTTGTTCTCTTCTAATTAGTATTAGATATATTATACTCTGGTGACAGTGCTTTTTCCAATATTCAAAGTACTTCTGGAATATATTTGGGTAGTCACTGACGTGCCCTCATTCTGCGGCGAGATATTGTCAAGTTCGCTTGTCGTTTATGCGTCATATTGATTAGTTAAAAATCCATATCATGAATAACTATTTTTATTCTTAGAATAATTTATTTTTTTAAAAACGAGTCAAGATATTGATGAAATGAAATGCTTGGGGTCTATTTTCCACTATAAATAGTTCGGATTTCGCGGTTGTTTTTGAGCCGCCGTGACGGATTGGTTGATAATATTTAAATTACTAAGTGTTTTATTTCTGTAATTTTTATACTGGGTTTATTTTGTTATTAAAGTCATAATTAATCAGGTCAAGTTTCTTACATGCGACCCCACAACATTTTAAAATTTTTAAGGTTGCTTATCCCTGCTATAGACCGTTTCAAACTTTCATAATCAAACCTTGATCTAGAACATTTAACCTTTTTAACAGCCAACAAAGTAAGCATCCAATATGGCTACCGATTACAAAATACATTAGTGACATTTATACCAATACTAAAAAGAGAATTTAATTTGGATTTGAAAAAATTGCGCATATGTTTTTTTTATTAAACCATGTATTGTAAGGAGGACCAATAATAAAACCATTATTTTGTAGTGTAACATTCAACACTATTTACAAAAATAACTGTTCAAAATCACAAAATATCAGGGGTGTACGGTGGATTTGATGTTGGGTGTGCTGAATGTGGAAAAAAAAATATAAAAAAATACAGTTTTTTTTAAATGAATTTTATTATTATTTATACATTATTCTATTCTTCGTTTTTGCGACATAAATTTTTCAATGGAACTATCGTAAAGTGTTTAAGTTTTTTGAGTATTTTTTTCTCCGTTGATATTACTTTTCCACATTCAGCACACCCAACATCAAGTCCATCGTACACCACTGCAAAATATAATTTGCATAATTTGTCCTCTTCCCGTCTATTTAGTAAATTTTCAATTTCGGATTTTTTTGCTTCGCAAGCAGTACTCCATAGTTTTAAAAAGATGGTAGCCATACAGAGTGAGGTCTGGTAAATACGGAAGGTGTGGTATAACTTCCCAGTTCAGCTCTCGAATCTTTTCCCGGATCACTCTTGATCTATAAGGGCGTCGTCTTATTTCAGTATTACTCCACTCAGTGGCAGATTTATAGGGATGCTTATGATGCTGGAGCATCAGGCCCCTAATCATTGGGGGCCCAAAGACCCAACTCAATATTTTATAGACTTAGACAAGATAAGTTTTGTATTAGTTAAGTTGCCAATACATTGTTTTTTATAATTCGTCTACATTGTTAGACAACCGACAACCCCCCTCCCTCTACCCCCCCGTCTCTGAAATGTAATTAGCATCAGGTTCCCAAAGTTCACCATCCGTCATTAACATTATATTTATTCCTTTGTCGATCATCTGAAAATATTTAAGTGGCCTTCTAACCCTGAGGCGGGTCTTTGCCACCTGGAGGACACTACGTGATCTCCAACAGTGACACGTCCGTCCCAATCCTAATACCAGAACTGTGATGGTCGTCCTCCAGGTTATCTTGGCTCTTCGAATACGGGTCAGGTCGCCAGCCATAAGCCCGGGCGCCGAGCTGTTAACGCACAGATTGTAACAATAATAATCAGACGAGGCTAGGGCCAATTCGTATTTAATTAGTCTGATCGGGTGCTACTGGCTATCCAAGAATAATGGAGAAATTTCTGGTCCCTCCTCAATATTTATAATTCTATCTCTAATATAATAGAATCTGAATTCATTTAAATTTATTTATTTATTTGTGTAAAGAAGTGAAGATAGCGCAGAAATGAATATGAAGAGAGAAAGCAAAGCCTATTCTTACAAAGATCAACTGGAAGAATTACAACTCCGCAGAGAATTGGCCGATAGTAAACGCACCGAAGGAAAGAATGCGATGAAAGAACTCACCCCGAAACAAAAGGAGGCCATCAAAATTCAAATGAGCAAAGAAAATGCTATTCGGAAGAAACTCACTGAGGTTAGTTGCACATACTCAAGTATCAAACACTTCGCACAAATCATTGAATTCCATGCATTTTCCATAGGCTTAGTATGTTTAGTTTGATTTACGATGTTATATTAATGAAGAAATAATTTATTAGTTAGAGGTGCGATTAAACTGTGTGGAACAGTTAGTCATATCTGCGAGTATCGGCAACCAAACTGCATTGGGTAAACACTCTGCCATTTTATTAGCCCGGATTTTATGTGCTTTGCGCTCTCCACTCGCTGCTCCACGCCTGGCTTCTCTTTATTTGAATTTACGTTCCGCATTCTGGCCATCTAATTTAGTTTCACTCGGAAATACAGTGGGACACGTCATTCTAAGGTATGTACCGTCGCAAAGTAATCATATCTTGATTCCAATTAGAGATTATATAATTTTTCCGTCTATTTATTGTCGATAATTTTGTTTATAGACTCTGCAAACCGCAATGCGATTTAGATCCGAATTGGGAGGAGGAGAATATCGATAAAGCCATGTCGAGAACTGTAAAGCTTTTGTATTCGAATTCGGTAGCTCTTCAAAATATAAATAGAGGGCAGTTTTCTGCGCCGGCGTTTTGCTACTGTTTTCATTTGTTATACCTCAGTTTGATTTCTAAACACGCTAAGAGCGATCAAAAAATGGTGCAGGACGGATTACAAATGATTTCGCATCATTCGAAAATGAGGAAAAACACCGAGGATAAAAACGATCTGTTCGATCCCGATCTCTTGCCAATTGAACAAATATTTCAACTTCTTATTGAAGTCATAGGTGAGACTGATGTTCGTAATAATGGGATTAACGATCCGATAAATATTATTATTTATTTGTTATATTTTAGGTAGTCACGGTGGACGTGTGCAGTCGCTTAGCATTACTACATTATTGGATGTTTCTTCCGCTGTATCCGGAAAAGAAGGATGTGGACGTGCTTCTGCTTCAGAAATTGATTGTTTATTATCCGGACTTCAAAATCCTTCTCATGTATTTATCATTTTTACGCTCTTTGCTTATATAGTGTTTATATTTCACAATCCATATATTTTTTTAATGATTTTATAGGTAGTTCGTGATGCTTCACTCAGGGCGTTGACTAATCTTGTCGACTTATTTCCGTCTTTCGAAGCAAACGTCGAAAAATCACTGACGTTAAAAAAACGTTTATGGATTGCCAAATTTGATGTCGAAGAAAATAATCGAAATATAGCTGACGGTTTATGGAAAGCTAGTAAATTAGATGCCGGAACTTATCTAATCGATAGTGTAACGATAGAGGTGACTCATCCCGTGGAACCCGTTCAGCGAGCAGCTGCCATAGCACTCGCTGCACTTTTAGAGATGGATATATCACTCGTCAAACCGATAATGAAGTCACTATTGGTTTTATACAATGAGAAATTGACTGTACGTACGAATTTAAATATATTTTATTTATTTAAATATCGTTTAATCTTACGTTTAAATAATTTAGATGATTCCGCCTAAACTCGACGAGTTCGGTCACGTGCTCGAACCAGCTATAGACGAATGGAGTGGACGTCGCGGCGTCGGTTTAGCTTTAAACGCGCTCGCGTCGTTGTTGGAACAAGACGCTGTCGGACAAATCGTTAAATTTTTCGTCGCTCACGGACTCGGAGATCGCGCCGAAGACGTTCGCAAAGAAATGTTCAATGCCGCGATGACCATCGTCGAATTGCACGGCAAGGTATAAGAATCGCATAGTTTATTTTATTGATCACATTCATGATTTATTCATTATTTTTAGAATACCGTCAGCGATCAGTTGCCCGTTTTCGAACACTTTTTGGATAAAGCACCCAAGACCGGTAGCTTTGATATCATCCGACAAGCCGTTGTTATACTCGTGGGATCTTTAGCAAGACATTTATCACCGGACGACGCCCGCATCCAACCGATTACGCTCAGGCTCATTGCATCGTTATCGACACCTTCACAACAGGTAGGTTTGGATTAAAGAACCGTTTTTTAATCGTAGATCATTATTAATTTTATATTATTTTCAGGTGCAAGAAGCCGTTAGTAACTGTCTTCCGCATTTGATCACTTCTCCCGTGTTGCGAGATGAAACGACAACGATTGTTAATAAATTAATGCAAAAATTATTAAAAGGAGAAAAATACGGAGATAGAAAGGTATTGTTAATATATTAATTATCCATTAAATATAATGGTTTTTTAACATATATTTTTTTTTGTTTCGATAAGGGTGCTGCGTATGGATTGGCCGGTATTGTTAAAGGATTGGGAATCCTTGCGTTGAAACAATTAGATATTATGTCTAGATTGACCGAAGCTATCCAGGAAGGACAAGAAGAACTTCAAACACCGTGAAGGTTTGTTATATGTTAAATTTGGCGTTCCCAACATTTTTCTTGCATAGACCCCTTTCAATTAAATCATTTTCTTCATAGACCCCCGTATATCTTTCCAATCCACTGCAGTGATACACATACTGTGGCCCGCAAAGCTTTTTGCACACATCCTCTATAGAATATCAAATCACAAATAATAATTTTATAAGAAATTGTACAGTTTTTGATTAAATTTGTACCCAATTGCAGAATTAAAACTTTCCCTCACACAATTTTCAATATGGCACCTTTATCTCTTCAATAACAAAAGCTCAAAGCCGTGTAGTTGTCAAAATGTGTTGTTTTTAGCCAAAAAACCTTTTGACATTTTCCATTTTTTACACATTTGGTGGTTCCAAAATTTTTCCAACATAGACCCCTTGGACTAAATAATTTTCTTTTTGATCAGTCATCATAATTTTTTCGCTACACGTTCTTTTTTGTGAAAATTCTTTCTTTAATTGATGCCAAGAAGTAAATTATTATAAAGTTCATCATTTCTTTCGCATAATTGAGCAAAATGGCGATCATTCAGAGCTTTAATTGTATGTATTGCTTTAACCCGTTTCCTGCCATGATCCCCATTTGGGGTACGCAACTATTATTGCTCTGCAGTTAGTAGTACTTGCTGGAATATTTTAACTGGCAACAC
>JAGXCT010036562.1:58386-70570 GCA_022495035.1 Philopotamus ludificatus | reverse complement strand
GAACGATAGATCGAGGCATATAAATGAATCAGTGCATACACATCGTCGTCCGGTCGGTTTAACGAGGAGCTTGATTTTTCATGCGATAATGGCTTTATCTCTCGATAAATGATAATACGTCATGGATATTAATCGCGGCGCTTCTCTTAATTGAATTAGCAGCATCCGACGCGGCAAACGGTCATCCGGGGCCAGTTTGAATATTCAATATTGCCAGCCATTAAATCATAATGGCAGAACAATAAGCAATAAATATGAATCTGGCAATGATAAAACATCGTTTTAAATCGATTTATCGCTCGGGTCACGCGACCGTGCGATCCTCGGCCGCAATGGCATCTTCCTCGGGGGCCGTTGCGACAGTTTCGATGATTTCAATGCGACGCCACCCCGGCCGCCGTCGGTAGCTCTTCGGGTAATTGAATCGAACACCACCGCTCTGACGGCCGTACACGGCGGTGGTGAACTCTTCCGTGACCGCTAATGGATGTCGCGGCCAGGGTCTTCCGCAGTCTAGACGGTGGAAATTGAAATGCAGAATGCAGAGGCAAGTTTTAATTAGTTGCCGCTCGCTTTCTCGGTGCACGCGGCATCCGAGGGGATGCATCGGGGATCTATTAACGTACCGTCGTACGAAATGCATTCGGTGGTGGAATTCATTGTTTCGACACGTTGACGCCGGTGTGCATCAAGGCTCGGATGTTGGAACTCGAACGCTGGTTAACGCCGCCTTTGTCGAGACTGAATACTTAACTTCTGCAGTGAATCCATCACGCGCAGCGAATTCATATCGATTATTGAAAACCGGTTATTTTCCCATACATACATATGTATAGTAAAATCAGATGAGTTGGATTGAAATTATATCATTACATACACAACTTACATAATTTTAACATATGTATTACAGGTTTTTTTATATTACTATTTAAACTACAGTAAAACCTCAATTTAACAGACTAATGTGGGCGAAAGTAAACATTGAATGCGTTTTTTTATTGAAAAAATACCAGAATTTTGAAATGAATCGCTGTGGAGAAAATGTACTGATTTCTTGGCATATTATTTTTTTTAAATGTAAGTTCAAAATTTTGTCAGGACTTTTGTTAGCCGATCCGTCACGGCGGCTCGAAACCAACGGCGTCGGTCGATGGGGTATATTTTGTATGAAATGAATGTAAAATAGACCCCAAACAATTCAAGTCAAGATATTGATAAATTCTTCGGCAATACCTTTACATTTATTTTAAAAATGTATTTTTCTAAGAATAAAAATAGTTATTCATGATATGCAAAAGAAATAAAAACGACAATACATTAACCCCTTCTATAAGGCTTCTTCTTAATCACTATTTTCTACAAAATGCGTTGTCAACCAAAGAGCATTATTGACCTTTATTTCGCTGGGCAATATACTATATAATGTAATATGAAAATATTAGCATTTTGTAGAAAAAAAAACAATTTAGAGGAAATGTTATAGTAGGGCTGACTGTATTGCTTTATAATCGCACTGGTACGATGTTTTTTATTGCTCCGTACCGTATATATGAGCGAGAAAAAATATCGCACATGTGCAAGTGACCTCCACGTCGCATTAATTAGTAGAACAATTCAAAATTTGATCGACATTTTGGTTTTTTCTATTAATATATATCACGAACGACTATTTTTATTCATAAAATAATCTTTTTTTTAAATGTCGAGATATTGTCGAAGAACTTATCAATTCTTCACTCGAAGTGTTTGGGGTCTATTTACATACATTCATTTCATACAAAATATAACCCATCGACCAGGGCCGTTGGTTTCGAGCCGCCGTGACGGATCGGTTATAGAAAAATCGTATTATTTAATCAACAAATTCGTGGTATAAAAAACCGTCTAAAAGGTTGATAATGAAAACCCAATAAATAAATTATACAAAATATTATTCTTGGGTATTTTAATTAGAAAAAAATAACACTATTCATTGCTATGCGGTAGGTACGTTCCATGAAAAAACCGCGTAAATCAAAATCACACAAAAAAGACAACAAAATACACTTATACAAAATAACTTCATACAAAATAGACCCCATCGGTCAACGGCGTTGGTTTCAAGCCGCCGTGACGGTTCGGTTAAAAGAGTTATTCGAGATAAAATAAAAAACTTGGGGCCACAAATATACACCATCGGCTGCACGGCTAGGTTAAATATCTAGATACATGTATAGGCAAAAAAACAAGATTAAATTTTCATTTTCATAAAATCTGCATAGAATCTGGACATAACATCCATCCATCCATCCCTAAAATTATGCGGACTTATGTCAATTTTTATGAATTACGCATATTAACACGTATTTGCTCGAACACATGACGAAACGCCGGCAGAAATACGCACTTCAATAGACAACAAAATAATCCTTAAATGCAACACATTTCATAGTATATAAATTTCGTAAGCGAATGTATTTAAATAAACAAATGTGGGGCCAAAAAGCTTATAAATAGGCTACCGGCCTATAGTGATAGGGTCCAGAATAGCTATAATGCGGCTTCCGGCCGATCAAGTGTTAATTACTTATAATATGATGTTCTTCAATTACCTAAATAAGTTTAAGATTTATTTATTTTCACTTTTGCCTTTTTTACACGATTTTCTATAGAACAATGATGTTATTTTTTTCTTCAAATAACATGGTATTATTTTTAATTTAGAGAACCAATCACTTTTACACGGCTTTTTGTGTAACGTATATACCGTGTAAAAAAATGTATATAGTTTGAAGAATTCATGAATAAATTACTAAAAACGACGTCAAATAAATAAAATTATTGCTTTAGAAGACAGCTGGAATTTTTCATATAAAATATTTTCTTCATATGGATATTTTTCGTTAATGAACGATAGTTATGATGTTTTAATTTTCATAGATTTCCATTGATCGTAGTAATATTTACTGCATTACTTGAGCGATCTGTATATATTTTTTTAAATAATTTTCCTTGCAAATTAGCCGTAATAAAACAAAATTTTCAATTATAATATAATTTTTCGCTCATTATTTTTGCATAAATATATTTCTGCATCGATTACCCCGTCACTGTTCAATTACTGCTCCCTGTAATTGAGTTCTATTTCTCATGTCGTTTCGCTATGTTGTGAGACGTGCTCTGGATGATCGTGATATGATCTCGTGTGTTCGCCGTAC
Source organism: Philopotamus ludificatus (assembly GCA_022495035.1). Classification (NCBI taxonomy): domain Eukaryota; kingdom Metazoa; phylum Arthropoda; class Insecta; order Trichoptera; family Philopotamidae; genus Philopotamus; species Philopotamus ludificatus. The sequence continues at coordinate 67,373 of JAGXCT010036562.1, read as the reverse complement.
TCTTTGTGACATCCCGACTTTTCCGGAACAGTATACACACACATATCTATACATAAATCCTTTGTACGGTTTGCGCTTTGTGCAGTTAGTTGCACAAAATGAGACATTTTTAAAAGAAATTTTCATTCCGCCTCGCCTGCCTGTAGTTTCTTTTGTGTTTCCGTTTCCATGCTGTCATCTGAAATGACATGCACAAGACAGCGTTGCAGTTCTAAATTTTGTTTTCTTCAAGCGTATCGGATGTGCAGGCGAATCTACCCCTCATATTCTTTGAATAGAACGATTTAAAATATAATTTTTGACCGCCGGAAATATTGACAGATATGTACTAACTATCCTTGTTGAACTTCTTTTCTACATGCGAAAGAGTTGTGTGGGAGGGAAGGGCAGGGAAATGAAGGGTGGGCAGATGCTCCGTGCCGGGCACGGAGCCCTACGGCCCTCTCTTGACGTTTCTATTTGCATATTAAGCAAAAATACCGACCGAATATCGTATCGGAAACAATACCGATTGATAATTTTCCATTTAAAAAATAATTTGGAAAAAAAATCGGGGTTAAGTGAAGTCTATTTAATTCCGAAGCCCTCTTTGATCGGCGTCGTGCGCGAAAACTACATTTTCGCGCGGATAATTAATGTTGTACACTTCCGGGGTGTAGAAATGACTAATGGATATATTTCAGCATTCGCCTATTGTGCGCGAAATTACATTTTTTTTATGCCGAATTAATTAATCCCCGATTGACCGTCTCTCTTTTATCGACATGCATATCGCGGCACGAAGACCGTGTTTTATTTATTCAGCCCGGTCATCAATTATGTCCAATCGTAAAACGGTATATCGTTATACAACAAAAAGAGTTACGCTCGAAACTATTTATTTTTTTCAGGAATTCCGAATGCATCCATAGTCTTATTTACGACCGGAGTTGCGTGACTGTCATTATAAGCTGCAGGAAAAACTAAATGATTTTTTTCATAATTTATAGGTTTCGTGTTTACGTCCATTGGAAACTTATCCGCATTTCTATCGCGGACGCGCCGTTGAATATTATCCGATGAACTAACGCGGTAAATATTTGGTGTCGTCAGATCAGATCGAAACTCGATCCCGACGAACTCGGCGGCGCCCTTCATTTTTAAGTATTCTCATATTACAATTTTCGAGAGGGGCCGTTTTGCCACTAAACTGTTTTGATTTGTCGCGAATATATCGCGAGGGTTGTAAGCCGCCGGCTCAGCCCGTGATTCATTGCCGATGCGTTCGTTGGAAACCTTTGGAATTTCGCTGAGTGTAATTCATTATCCCGGGCGCCCCTCCGATAATTTCGCCACTTACGCAATTGCGTAGCACTCGCGGCACGAGCTCGTTATGCCTGAAACGCGTCTACGCACGTCTTTTGCGTATCAGCTCGAGCGCGTTCATGGCCGAACAATGCCAGAAGCTCGGGGCTTTTCATTTGTCGGAAGCCCCGCGAGGACCCCATTTGCCAAATCGCCATTCAACGCTCGGCTTAATTTATTGGCGTGCGCCCTCAATCCTCTGAATTTGATATCTTTTTTATTAGCAAGATTCAATTACCGCGAAACGTGTTCTATGTAAGTAAACATGTCTACGCATTGTGCTAAACAGTGATCTGCAATCTTTTAATGAATTGCTTCATTACAGTTATACAGTGCACCCCTGAAAAGATATATGTACATGTTTGTGTACACATATCCTTATGTGTCTCTAACAGATTTCTCACCACAGAGCCAGTATACCCTGGGAAGGAAAACCCTAATCTGTTGATCAATAATTGGTCTAGTCTCGATACCCCTCTCTGAGGAGGTCTTTCCCATGATGAAAGAATTGCTATTGCGCGACAGGGCTAATAATCACTTGCGACCGGCTACTTGAGACTCGTTTTGGGCAGATGTGCATATGTATGCCTGTATATATATATATAGGCGTGTGTGTGTGGTCGCTCGCTACTTGTCACTTGTGACTCGTAATAAGTAGATAACGCCTTAGAGAAGAGATTAAACGAATACCGAGACAAACCCCCTTTTACTTACCTGGACACAGTCGAGAGGGTAAAATCCGATACCAATAAGGTAGAAGATGTACGTCCAATGCCAGCGATAGCCGAGAGAGAGAAACTCTTTACAAAAAAAACCGTATACCGAGACGGCTTGGTTCCCAGCGGTATGGACACGAAAGGGGAGCCCTCACGTCACGTGTGAGACTCAGGTCCCTTTGGCCTCGGCTTTCTCTGGCTGCACTTAATACTAGCCTCTTTGCACAAAATGCCAAATAACTTGTTTCTAATTTATTCTTATTTGTCATTATTTTTTTCTTTTTTATTCTTATTTTTTTTTTTATTATTATTTATTCTTTTTTTCTTATTTATTCTGATTTTATTATTATTTTTTTTTTTTTGTTCTTATTTTATTATTATTTATTCTTATATTTTTTTCTTATTTGTCCTTATTTTTTTCTTATTCCAACCATTTCAAGTCGAGATATTGATGAATTCTTCATTAATATCTTGAATATTTTTTTTAAATGAATTAATCTATTCCTTTTGTTGTTGTTTATTGTTGTTGTGTATAAATATGTTCTCATATATGTCTACATTATTTAACAGACTTAAATATATACATCTTTAAATATGTTGTGTGGAAAAATATTCATAAATGAATATTTGTACTTGGTACTGAATATTTTCGCGGCCCCCGCGAGGAATCCTGCGACCCCCCATAGGGCCACGGCCCCTTAATTTGGGAAGCACTGCTTTAGAAGATTAACTTATCCCAACTTTGTATCCTATTGTAGGACAACAAAATTGAAAAATATCTATTCACGTTTATGGAAGATAAAGCTCCTCGTTTTAGTCCCTTAAAGAAACTTACTGGAAAGACAATCACAGTCTTCATATTTTGCCTTGACCTAGACAATCTTTAGATATAAACCTAACCACAAAATACGAAAAACCACGCACAAAAAATCAGCAATAAAATTAAGTTACTGACATTTTTAACTGAAAGATGGACAAAAATCCCACAAAAGACCATCGTTCACTAAAGAGATACCATCCACAATAAGATTAAGCCACTTCTCGACTAGAAAGGGGGATTGACTAAATATTTTTTACTAAAAAGGAGATCAAAGTTACTTTTTTGTGTGTCTATTTACAAAGCGAATTATCGCTTCGTAATCCTTTCACGGTTCTCCTAAATCATGAAATCTAGAGATCAAATGACAATCCCAACATTACCAATTGATCATTGTCACGCCGGCGTGACAGCTGCTTATTCACCGCACACGCTACGTGTTGGAAGCTTTATATAAAAGTTATTTGAATAGGAGTGTTCATTAAATTCTTAAGTTTAGTAAGTAAATTCCAGTACTAGCTATATTTTTACATTTGAAAATTTATTTAAAAAATATTTAATCGTATTTTATCTCAAAATTTAATTTATTTTCTAAATTAATTCAAGCTCGAATATTTGTGGACTGTTACGTCCTACCAAAAACCGTGTAATAATGTTATATAATTCGAAAAAATCGATATTATGTCGGAAACTGTGTTCATATTTCGAAGAACATTTTTTGTAGTTAACAATATTTTGGAGAAAGCTTTTCAATATTGAAATTATTTTTCATTTTTATCACCAGACGTTTAATTAATAAGATTTTTTTAATTAAATCAATAAGAAACATTTAAACATTCGTCTCAAATACTTGAACTTTGACGTAAAGTTGATTTTTTTTGAAATTTATAACTTGTTGATATTTTTTATTCATTTTAATAATCGGGCATTTGTCCCGGTTGCTGACCTCGGTTATTGAATATTCGATTGCGTGAATATTGAATGAGTTACGATCATTCTGCTCAAGTGGGCGGAGTTAAAATCTTTTATCCTCCTAATTGGCCAATTTAATTTACAATGCTACGGATAACAAATGATAAACGTTACAAGGGATTAAGATGAGAGCGCATTCGAATGCATTATCGTATATATTGTGACGTCATCTGGTCACGCCGAACGCTTTTTTATAGGCTGCCCACTTCGTCCATCAACAGCCAGCTATTTATTTTATTATGATTCGAATGATACTTTTGGACTTAATTGAGGGGCGCCCTCGTTAAACGGGTCGATTGTTTCAAACAGAGGGTTATAAAACGTCGTGTGTTTTCATGCGTTCGACATAGTGCATTTACTCTCGACACGGTTTTAACGAGCTCAATTTCCTCGCCGAATATATATTGCTCGCAAACTAATGAAAATCCACTATAGCCCCATCATCACCGAGGATTCTTCGACTTTTTTTATATGAGTTTCATGGCCGATGTCTTCGTTTGGTCCGTCGATATTTTTCGTTAATCATGGCGGTAATAAGAACTGGTCCTATCGTAGACGATACAACGCACGATTCTTTTAATAAGTGATGCAATTCACTAAGTTCCTGTCGTTAAACGAAACAAAAAGCGAGTTGATTGCTTTTGAGTTGGGTGGGTTCAAACTATATTGCCGTTTTTATTGCTCCTCCTCCTTTTACAGCATCACATTGTTGCCCGCTAGGATTTCGTCCTATTTTCGTTACCCCCTCCGTCCCGCCCTCCACATAAAAACAAGTTTTCGATTATAAAATTGTACTATAAACTTTACATTGTACGTACACAATCTTAACGCGAGGAATTTGGCTTTTAATTTATTTGACGATTTCCCCCCGGCTCGGTTGCATTAAGTCACACCTCTTATCGTGCAGACCTCCCCGGAGCACTCCACCACCCCGTGTGCAAAAACCGGTGCCACAGGCTTTGGCATTAAACCAATTTATCGAGGATTTGGCAGTCGTGCCGTTCGCTGATAATGGCCAGACGTTGCAAAATCTCTCCGTTCCTCCTTCCCCCACCCGTCGCCTCTTTACATTCTCCTCCGGCGGATGGGATTTGCAGATTTGGTACTTACCCGCCGGCGTGTTGATGTAGGTCTGAGAATTAAGAGCATCCACGTGGATAAGCCCACTCAATTTATTATTGTCGCTTTTGCATAGAATATGGTATTAAATTAAAATTCCATAAAGGATTACTGATATTTTTATTTATTTGGTGGTGACTTTTTCATAAATTGATCTTTTCCAAAAATATATAGCTACGTTTTTCAGAAGCGGTGGCTTTTTTCGAGACGGATTCAATCGAAACGCAGAATAACCATTCTTTATTGATTAATATTTTATCTATTACCTTTTAATTGATAAAGAGGATTTATAAAATCCTTTGTGTATGATTTGTTAATTGCAAAATTCGAATCTTTATTAAATGACTCTGATTTGTATTATACATTTTTTTAAAGTTCCATTTTTTTGTTATTTAAGTAATATTCGTATCTTATTGATTTAAATATAATTTTTGATTAAGTAAGAATCGTAGAGACGTAATGTTTTTTGAGGAGTCTGAGTTGTAAAAAATCCAATTGATTCTTTATATATTGTTTTTCAGCATTACCACCTACCAATGTATCTGTTAATGTCGATTGAGATTTGTCAATCAGAAATTTCAGAAAATTTGTCGTAATTGAGCTTATTTATCGACTCCACAATATTGTTTTTATTTTTTTTAATAATAAGTTAAATTTCCAGTTTCACTCTCAACATTTTATGTTATATTTTTTTATGTTGAATTATTTTTTTATTTAACATGTTGCGGTCCGGGGGACTCGAAAACGCGTCCTCGCGGGCCAACGTAGAAGTACGGGGGACGCGTTTTCGAGCCCTCGTTGGCGCTGATGTTAAACCAAAAATCATTTATATTTCATTGATACACAGACCACACTTTGAGAAGTTTTGAACTATTATTTTTTTTTTACATAGAGATAACCTTTCTGAACACAACAAAAAAATATTGACGTAATCTCTTAAATGGCATCAGAGTTGGCATCGGATTTAATCCGGAAGTACTTAACTTTGCTATTTTTTTCGTGAAATCGCCCGGCCCAACGCAAAACTCGGCGCTGAACCCAGCGGACCGGAACGTGTTAAAACTAGCTGTGCCGATGGGGTCTATTTGGGACCCCAAGTTTTTGATTTTCCTCGAATAACTCTTATTATAAATCCCAGACTTTTTTTATTTGATCTTTCAATGATTGACTTGAGCCAATTATTTATCTTTCCCTTTAAATGCTCTGGGATTTTCTCCTTAAAATTCCCTTCAATTTTAAATCCCCAGCTAAATTTCCACCAAGAAGCACAGTGTCAATCAGTTTTTAGAAGTTCCAGGGGCAACTAATTCTTCTTTTGATAGGAATGTACGATTAGGTATTTTTTTCCAAAATAAATCTGTCTCGTCTAAATTGTATATTTGGTCAGGAGAATATTCTCTATCTACAATAATTTTGGACAGTAAAGAAATAAATTATTTTGTAGTATCTGCATTCAGTAAATACTTCCTCATTTGAAGCCATCCGTCACGGTCTTGAAAACAACACGTCAGCCGAAGTGTGTCCCTCGGATACCCCAAGCATTTCAGGTTGAGACATTAATGAATTCTTCATCAATATCTTGACTTTTTTTTAAAAAATGGATTGTTCTAAGAATAAAAATAATTATTCATGATATGCTTCATAATTTGTTCGACATTCAATATGACGCGTTAATCACAAAGCTCTCGCAGCACGTTTCACTCGCACTCGGCATATCGTACCGGATGCGAGCGAGAAAAAAATCGCGCTCTTGGCAACAGCAGTGAATATTGTTTTTTTCGCAATTGCAGACAATAAAGGACAATGATTATTTGTAATATTACGGTAATCTGTCGAACCAGCTATTACTTGCGGGAAACAGTGTTAGAATCTTCTTTTAATCTAGTCTTCCAATCTTCATGCAAACTAAAAGCCTCAGCTTTTATAATTAAGAAACTCAGAGGGACATTGTTTTAATGTTGATCATCAATATATCATGACAAAGATCTTTAAAAAAATGCGAAATAGCGAATTGTGCGACAGTCGAGAGCCGCCTCTTCTAACTTAACTCAGTTGCGGTTAACCGAAATTATCATAACATTATTTATTACCTATAAGCCTTGACACTGGTTCTTCTTTATAAGTCTTGATTCAATTACTACTTCATAGCGATGTAATAAAAGTCATTCGTGTTTCTAGTCACCACGGCTTTTAAAATAAATTATTTATTGTTTTACTAGATGTTAAACTAAGCATAATAAGAATTAATCGATTTAGTATATGAACGAATTATGCATAGTTTCTATGTGAAAACTCATTCGATTGATGGTACGTATTTTATGAACGTGTTTCCGCTTACGTATCAGGAATTTGCTTCCCGTGTCGGATTTCACACGAAATACATTTCATCGCTTCGGTAGTAAACTTGTCAAATTATGTAATGGTCACTTTTGTTAATGAAACTTATCCGTAATGTTGCTGAAACATGTGACAATTACCATACACTCGTTAATTTCACACGTTCCCTTTTTACACATGGTATAGACGATTGCGCATATAATTAGGTATACATTCAGCTCTTTTGATTAATTATTAAAACTCACGAATCGATACAATTTCAATGCGATCTATTAAAGGTTAATGAGTGGCATTGTGATGAATCGACGTGAAAATTGGCAAACATCCATCATTATTATGATACGGTGCCGGTGAAATGCGTCTCGATTAATACATATGGGAAACGTTGTCGTTTCTTCTCGTTTTTTTTTGCGGAGTTAAAATCGTAGGGGTGTAAAGCTATTAGTTGGAATTAGCGATTAACACCTGGGATAGAAAGCTGCACGATTTTTATACAATGGCCCTTTGTGAGGACCGACACTAAATCTGTCGATGGAATACTAAATCACTCTTCAGACCATTGAAATAAAACTGTGAGATTGTGCTTTTTGAGGGGATCCACTCCCCATTTTTTGATGCGTACAATTAACACATGCTCATTTTTTGTTTGTTTGTTTGTTTCAGGTTATCTTTTATGATTCGGATTGGAATCCGACCGTCGATCAACAGGCGATGGACAGGGCCCACAGATTGGGACAGACCAAACAGGTCACCGTCTACCGGCTCATCTGCAAGGGGACTATAGAAGAACGCATCATGCAACGCGCCAGGGAGAAGAGCGAGGTGAATATGGATCGCTTTACCGGAATCTACATTTTTTTATATATATATATGCATTCAGGATAGGCTCGTGCCATTAAATTCCATTGTCTCGAGGATCATGATTTTTCAGATTGATTCCTTCTTTTGTCCGACGCGGGGAATTCATCATCCCGACCTTACAATCTGTCAAAATATATCAGGATTGTATTGCGGTAGGTCTTTGGGTCGTGCGCCACGCTTCGCTATTGTCCATCGTCTTCTTCGATGCATTGTGTGTTTTTTTTATTGTGGCTCATCGTCCTCGTTGAATCGATCGTTTGATGTTGCCACGATGCAATCAAATTAATTTAGCGTTTAATAATTACGAATATTAATATTCGGTCCTCTTCGTCGGCACAACACGGCATCTGTGATGAGCGTGTCTATTCGATACCATCGCGACTTGAGGCACGGGCTCATCCTGCTTGTTTGTCCTGTGTCTCCGCGGGGGTCCTTTGTCGCATCGCTATCTCTTCCTCATTTCCTGTTCTTTGACATATTCCCCTTTATCTGATCATGTTCGCTTTTGCGGAGCGGTTTTGATCCATCGCTCTGTACGAGATCGACAATGCATGTATGCTCATGACAATTTTCATTTTCCAGATTCAAAGGATGGTGATTAGCGGTGGCAATTTCAAGCCAGACACCCTCAAGCCGAAAGAAGTCGTCTCTCTGCTCCTGGACGACGAAGAAATCGAAATGAAATGTAAGTATCGGATTTGCCGAACAGTTTACACATCGAACAGTCATTTTACGTATTTATTTATTTTTCCGACATTGAATGAGTGGCACTTAAGTATACATATTCCAAAGCGATAGCGATTTGTTTGGATGCACGAGCT
>JAGXCT010036562.1:0-58248 GCA_022495035.1 Philopotamus ludificatus | reverse complement strand
GGATGGCGAGTTGTAAAACAATAATTTACGCTCTGATTAAGTTGTCAGCGCTACCAGCGTCGTGTATTGGATGGATGCGGGGTGAGCGGGAGAGGTTTCGTCGCTAAGCGCTGAGTTGCGCTGCGACTCGGAGCAGTCCCGCGCCGTTACTGAGTCACTTTTAAATATACTTTTTAATTTTCAATCTTCCACAGCACCCCCATGTATTTTAGCCCTAAGCCGCCATACACGTTAGCAAAAGTTTCGTTCCTGAAAGGTTTATGATTTAGAAATAAACTAATTTAAATAAATGGTAAGAAAATGTAAAGCAGATAATTAATAACACAATAGAGCAGTGCTACTCAAATGCCGGTTCTGGTCCTTTTCCAAACCCTCGATTTTTTAAATAAACTTTTTGTTATTTGATAATGTTTTTAACTTCGTGAATAGATAATAAAAAATAGAAAAAAAGAAGCAAAGCAAATAAAGATGTTGAAGTTATTATATTGGATTGCTGGTAAACACTTATTTGCAGATACGTTAGTTATTGGAGCTTTGAATGCGAGCTTTTGCTGTATTCACTAATCTGTAAAAATAAAATATACTCATTTTAATAGTGTCTGGATTTTTTAATTTTTTCGGGGAATTATGAAAATGTCTATGTTAATTCTTTTTTTTTCATAATTAATACGTAATAAAATAATATTTTTGCATTGTTGAATGTGTTAAAATTCGTATTGTGTTTTTGTAGATCGTCAGAAGACTGAGGAGAGGAAAGCCGCCGACGAAACCCGTTCCGATAACCGCTCTGAAAAGGAGAGGAAGAGAAAAATCTACGGATTGTCTCCCAAGGTAATAAACATTTAACGTCTTATCGGGTGGTCTCACATTTTTGAGGAATGCTTTGATAGCTTCCCGCTGCGGGATGAGCATATAATGCCGATTGGCACGGTTTTTGCCACGCTTTCCGTGTCAAAATCTGTAACTCGTAAAACATATCGAAAAGGGTATAAAAAGGCGTTGAATCCCGGTCGATTTTTAACATGTTGCAATTTCTCCGGACATACATTTTATTGCCGAATCGCGTTCCCGGCGGCTTATAAATTAATTTATTCGTTCACGGTCAGTGTGCATAATACAAATGGCATTTTTTCGAAAATGGACGTTTTAATTAGTGACGTTTCGTGTTATCTTCTCTTTTTTGCATTCCTAGAAGGATGGAGGGCGTAGCAATGACGCCTCTTGCACTTGGGCCTGTTATTATGGTGTCACGTCCAAAACGCTCCATCTAACTGACAACTACTTCGGTTTGCCCCGTGGACAGATGGTGTGTCTGTGCGACCTCGTGATACTTGCTGTTGAACGCTCCGTTTCTCAATAAAATTCTTGCAGACGTTACTGCAAAATGGCATTTGTGTTCCAGTTGCATTATGACGTGTAAATTGGTCACATATTGCGCCAAGGAAGCATGAGCGTTGTTGCACAATAATATTGTAGTGTGATGCAAAAATTACGACGCTTAGACCCTTGCCCTTAACTGTCCGAATGCAGACTGGAGAGTCCAATATAAATTAAAAAATATTTATAATAAAAAAAACCACGATTAAAATCATGATGTATTATTTTGGTAACCGATCCGCCACGGGGGCTCAAAAACAACAGCATCGTCCGAAGGGGTCTATTTATAATGGAAAATAGACCCCAAGGATTTCAAGTTAAGATATTGATGAATTCTTCATCAATATCTTGACTTTTTTTTCTAATCAATGTGACGCGTAAATTACAACGCTCTCAGCGATGTTTCGCCGCAGACAGCTCTCGCAGCACGTGTCATTCGCACTCGGCACATGAAACCGGATGCGAACGAGAAAAAACATCACTCGCGTTACAAAAACAAAAAGTTTGTGACATGTAGGATTTATATTAAAAGAGTTATTCGAGAAAAAAATTGGGGTCCCCAATAAACCCCACCGGCACAGCTAGATTAAACAAAAAAATATCTGAAAATTTATCATATTGTTTGAAATCTGTGTAAAAATCGCTTAGGGGTCTATTTACTTCAATCTTTGCTGTTATCGGTTCAAAGATTAATAGACATTGTACTTCCGCGAAGATATCTATAAGTTCTAGATCTATGGGAATATCTAGAATCCAAGTTTCGCTAATAAATACGAGTCTTAGCTACATCTTTATAATGGTAAACTTAATCACGAACATAATTTTGTCAATTTCTCTAGCTGTTAAAGGGTTAAGTGTGCCGCTGATAAGCATAATAAATGGACATATTAAAATATGTTTCTCTTCGTTCGTATTTCTGGGGTCATCCACAGGAGTAAGCTTTCTTCTATTACTTTTATTCAGCGGTTCAGGAAGCTTCCATAAGACTATACAGGTTATCTGTGAAATGACATAGGTAAACCAACGGTTCGGATGTCTTAAATAATTCCTAATCATTATTACTTCTTTGAATTGAGATGGCGAGGTTTATGTTGTCTTCGACTCTTATTGAAGATCCGTATCTGCGATGCTAGGTGTAGTCTGTACTTCTATATGGTTCCAAGACGTTGCTGATAACGAACAATAACCGGCTAAAAGCGTATATTATGTGGTGCTACCGAAGAATCTTGAAGATTCCATGTTCACGTCAAGAATACAACCGTCACAACTCGTTATATATAGTACTTCAGACACAACATTCGTGGACCAAAGTATCGCCTTCCGCAGACCATCATGGAGGGAAAAGTAGAAGGTAAACGATGGTTTTGAAGAAAGAATCTTTCGTGGCTTCGCTATATTTGCAACTGGACCGAATTCGAAACGCCAAAAACAGACAATTATTATATGAAGAAAAAAAGGACATGTAGAAGAAGATGATTACATCTTTTGGACTGTCTCCTGTTATCTCACGTCCATAGAACCTTGAATTGTCTAGTAATTTGAGACATTTGCACCCATTTATTTGTCTTGACTATATCTTGATGGTAGTACGTGTCACAGAAATTCAACCATAGGATTAAGTGACGTGGGATAAAAATGACTGAAAAGCCTTGCTTCACAATCAGTTTAAGTTCATTTTTAATCAGCCAAAATAATCTGGCAAATCCAAATTCTCTACATTTACCACTTCCACGAGTACTTCAACTACCATCTTATTTGTTAACGGGCTTTTGGCGGAAAACGGCTTAATCGGAATTATACCCCCATAATACATACGTACTGTAATAAGGTCAAAGTTCGATTGTTACGTTTTTGGCGTTTACGTAATTAGAGGAAGTTGTTTTTTATTTTTTTAAATATGCCCGTAAGATTTCAAGATACCGATTGTTTTGTACATAAATTTGAATTAATTTTATTTGGCGGCATAATTTGTCACATGTCACGAGCGCCGCACCAAGGGTCAAGGCCTAAGGTCCCCCCAGTGGTCGCGTGCCCCAAACTAGCACGTCTGGTGCGCTTCTGGCGACTCGTTTGTCACGCCTCGGCGACGCCTTGCGAGAACCAGGGCTGGCGACACCGACATTTTAATTATTTTTATTTGTTTCAGACCTCCGATCTGAAGAGATCAAAGGGCGGGAAGGAGGCGTGCGGAAGCGGCGGCGAGACGGCGTCGTACAGCCCCCCGCTCCCGGACATGGGCTCGATGGGCTTCGAATCGACGTCCTTCTACGACGACACCAGCAACGAGGCGTTCGTCCTGGACATCGAGAGTCCCACCGGCTCCTCGACTCCGGGTAAACTCTCCGTTCCTATTACGTAGTCTTGCATGGCTGCTGTTGTTGTTTGCCGCTAGCTCGATTAACACTACTGACCGTCCAACTTCTGAATAACACTTCCTCGTTCCGACACTAACCTTCACTCATTTGCGTCGATATTTTTCACGCTTCGACTCCCGCCTCGGCGTATGTGCGGCGTCGAGGAAAAGACAACACGTGTCGTGACGCCGAGAGGACGTCCTCCTCTCTGTCAAGGTCACGTCGGTCCGCACTGCTGGGGGCTATTCGATGGAACAAGTGGGAAACAAGTGTCCCTTTTGTTTTAGTACGCGTGTGGCAAGCGCCACATACCGCGCACATGTGGTATGCGAAACATTTTTTTTTTGCAACACACATTGCGATAATCTACCTCTATGTTATTGTGCACGAACACGTATGACAGATGGGAGTCGTTCCTTGTTAAATGTGTACTCAATCAGTATTTAAATCGCGAGATACAAATGATACGACCCGTTCTCCGCTCGATACGACGCTAAACGGCCATATCTCGATCTATCCATCGGCTTGCGATCTCTACGCAAAAATACTGCATCGGAATCTAGGGCATTCCCTGAATCCTGTTGCAGTTTTTTTACCGCGTACTACGACTCGATCTCCGCTCGTTCGGCGGGAGGCCGAGCTTCTGCCCTCTAATCCCTGACCGTGTCGCATTCTGTTTTCAAATAAACACTCCTTTGTACCACCAGCATCGGGGCACCGCTGCTTCGCACCAAATAAAAGACCGACAACACATTTTTATGACTCAATAAAAACGATATTGTTGTGAGCGGGGCCGAGCGGACGTCTCTCTCTCGCCGCGGTCCGGGACGCGACCGGCGCAGCTTCCCGCGCACTGTCGAGGAATCTATTAACGTCAATTTTGTACATTATTCATGTTTTGAATGCTTTATCGTCGCGGTCTTTCTCTTTTGACTTTCTGGACCGGTCTCGTCGCATGTCAAACGCGCTCACTTCCAGGCGTTTGCGTCTTTTTTATGCTGAGCAGGATATAGCTATCCAAATTTTGTAATGTTGAATGTAAAACGACGTTTCTCCAACTTTTTAAAATATATTTCAACGCTTAACGTATAAATATGTATTATAAATACAGGCGGTGCTCGACTTTCGCACATAATTGATTCATGAAAATGTGTGCGAATGTTGAACGTTCGAAAGTAGAGGGATGTAAAAAAAAACATCTTAAACCTTCTTAAAAGCAATGAAATCGGTTCTTAGAAGGAACATGTCCAGGGACAACTAATTCCTCATCCAAAAAAGAGTACGATGTACGATTGGACACTTTTTCTAAATGAACCCGTCTTGTTCACATTGAATATTTGTCTAGGAGAATATTCTCCGTATCGAACCAGGCATTACTGGCTGGAATATTATTTTAAGATAGTCTTCTAATCTGTATGAATACTAAGAGCCTGATCTTGAATAATTGAAAAACTCAGTGTATTGATCTTAATGATGACTAAGATATAAGATCAAGCTTTTAAAAATGTGCGAAATAGCGAATGGAACGACAATATATCGTCTGGTGCTAGATCAAATGATTTATCTTCAGAAAACTTATTTTTAATTACATTTAAGTTTAGTTCAGACAAAATCTGCTATTGTTTTTAGAGAAAATCGTTTCTTTTGAGTATCCATTGTCGAGTTCCTCTGTAACATTATCAGTATATTAATTGATATGGCAAATCATATGTTAGTAATATTATTTATTTCTTTAACTCTTGTTTAAATTTAGGTTAGTGTTATTCTTAGATCTTTTATTTCATTCAACAAATTGGAGCCCTTAAACAATATTTAATCCTTTAATTATGGTCATCTCTGTCATACGTACTGGAAGCTTTGAACTGTATAACCCCACAAAAATGGAGCTAGGCATTAGTGTTAAAATCTTACTTCTGGTATTTTTTTTATCGTACAAAGAACGAGCAAGGATTTTAAACTAATTTTTTCTTTGGAATGAAAAGCCCTTCTGAAACTTTTGAGTTCTCTTTGAATTGTTGGATTATCTCAGTGAATCTTTACCAGTGTCGGTGTTTCTTCAAAACAACGTCGTTTTTCGATCGAGCAAGAGAACATGCACAATGTGTATCCCTGCTTTATTCCGTAGTAAAAAAATACAGGATATGCGAAAAAATGTATACACAGTTTGAATGACAATAATTTCAATTTTTAATCCCATATAATAAACACTTTATGAGCCGTTCACGCCTTTTGGCGTGATTTTGTAGCCAAGCGTTATGGAGCCGTTCACGCCTTTTGGCGTGAGAGCCATACCCCTTGGTATTTTTTTTCTGATAACGATGCACAATGTAATTCTACCGTTTGACCACAGATGGATACACGTACATGTTAGCTTGGATTATCTTACATGAAACCATGCGGCCCTCAGGCTAGGTTTGATGTAAAACCTTGCGGCTCACAAAGTGTTAATATTCAAATTGCAAAAGAATCTACAACTCAAATGTATAACTTTTCCTCCATTTTAAAATTTAATAATTTTCTATTCTGGTCAATACACTATTGATAACGTTGGGCTATTGATTCACAACGTTCTACAAACATTTCATCTGGTGTTTTGTCGCATTCTTGCTCAATTGCGGCTTTTAATTCTTTCAGTGTCGTCGGCTTTCTGGCTTAGACTTGATCTTAAAGGTATCATCCCGAAAAAAGTCCAGTGGCGTCAAGTCTATTGAGTATTCTATAGGACCTCTTCGTCCAAGCCATCTGTTTTAAAGATTATCATCAAGATATATGCTCTTACATCGCGATGATAGTGTGGAGGTGCTCCGTTTTATTGTAAAAAAAATCGCCATCTTCACCAGAGTCCTCCCGAATGCGTGGTAATACAGATTCTTCCAGTAAATTCAAGTAATTGGCACTAGTATTAGGTGTACTGTAAGTCCATTTTTTGTGTCTTATTTAAGAGCTTCGAGCTTCGGGCTTGTTAATTTTATTCTTGATAATAAAATAAAATATATGACACAAAAAAGAAAGCCGAGGAACAGTAATATAGAAAAAAACACTTAGATGTTTATTCCACCGTGTTCAGGACATACTGATCTCAAATAAGACACGTATACAGAAAATATATACATTTTTTATGGGTCATCTGTATTTATGAATGCACTGAGAATATATAACGTTCTTTCAGAATCCCCGCAATGTCCATTCTTGTTCCGCAACTATTTATTATGTCAAAGGTTATCCTAGCAGCCAAGGGATTTTTTTTCATTCATAATTACAAATAGTTTATCGATTTTAATAAATATATTTTTTTACAATCATCATCATAATTTGCCAGCCATAAGGCTCTCACTCGCTGAGGGCATGGCCCTTAACAGACTCTCAAATGGCAATCAAGGCGCCTAGGAATGCGGTTTTTATGAAGAGTTTCCCTCTCTTGACCATTGCTTGGATTGAACGTGTATCCTCTACCCTGATGGTATCGGATTTACCCTCCCGACTGAGTCCAGGCAAGTAGGAGGAGATTTGCCTCGTATTGATTTAATTAAATATCATTTATTAATATATTTGCAATGCCAGTTGTTCAGCTACCAACCGGACGATAAATCATATTGCAGAATCCCGCACCGTTGATGGTTATGGGAATATTCTCGGATATTTTTATTTGTTACCCTCATCCAGCGGTCCCATCGTTTCACACGTGCGCAAGTAATGAATTCGTCATAATCCGCCAATTTAAGTGCACACGTTTACGACATGCTTACGACGTGTTTATTATCTGAAAACGCATTTCTGCGCAGATGTCATCTCGTACAGGCCGAAATCGTGACCTCATAATGCATCGCGGGGATTTGCTCGCCAATAAAAGTGCTGCGAGCGTACAACTTTTACGCGTGCCTCGTGACGCCGCTCGACAGTTCGAAAATAAACGCGGGAATTCGCAATTAATTGTTTGCACGGAATCCGTTTTAATTGTCGAATCGACGTCGGTTTAAAAAAATGTGGGCGAAAAAAATCCCCCCCGCAGAATAGCAGCGACTGCAGTGCAGAAACGTAAATCATCGAATCCAATCGCGACGACTGCGACGAAAAAACTGCATGCGACGGCTGCTGGTATTATTTACGATATCCCGTCTATTTTTAAAAATATCGTTAAAAAATAATAGGCTCGATCTCTGCAGGGTGTTTCAGACGAATTTTGCTCGGCGGTAGGGATTTTTAGAACCGAAAAAAATGTAGGGCAATTTACTACTGTTTCACGCTAATTCCACGTTGTATTTTAATTGCCACGAATTATCATTTTCGGTTAATCGTTTTCGTCGTACCATAATGAATATTACAATTTGCACGAACAGCCCTAATCGCTCCATTTCTACGAAATTATACTATTTTTTTTTAATTATAAGTAAAACTCTTGTTTTGTCATCGAAATATATTTTTATTCAATCATTTTTAAAAACGTGGAAATGTGAAATAAGTATAATTACGAAACTTGGCTCTAAATGTGTCCATGAATTGAATAAGAGGGACTCTACCTTAGGGCACACCAAACTTACCCCATGCGCGGGCTGGCTTGTTAAAGACCCTGTAAGGTCAGGAACGACCCCACAACCGATCCGCATGTACACTTGCAAGATGCGTTGGTCTCACGTCAAGGAATGAAGGATTAATTCCCTCCCCAAGGCTTGTGAAATTGGCAGAATTGTGCAGAGTTGCCACTTACGCATCTCTTACTCTAAAATAAAGGAAGTTCCAACGTGGGCCACCGTTGCTATGCTGTCAACAATGCATTAGCATCAGACTTAGCATGTCCCTTTCATCATCTGAACCAGGGGCGGTCTGTGGGATCGATTGCGCAACCCTCACTTATGATTGAGAAGGATCACCCGCTAAGGAAGCGCCCAACGATGCTCCGTCCGTCGACGGAGGATCCTCATCGAAGGAGTCATGAACTCCTTCGATGAGGATCGGAAAATTAATGGAGTTTCCGAACCCAAAGCCGCAGGACCAGCCTAGCAGGTCAACTCGCGGGGGCTTCCCGGAGCCAGTTTGCTCCAGGATGACCCCCGACGGCTCAGACTCGTATTTGCCTCTGGCACCACGAGGAGGTGGACCCATTCCACAGACTCCATGAATTCAAGGATGAACACATCTCTATTCATACAACGTTTACACAAAAATTCTAGGATATGTCACTGGCGTGCGCGGTGAATAAGCAGTTGTCACGCCGGCGTGACAATGGCGATTAAGGAATTATATTGAGTTTTTTTTAATAATAATTTTAAACTCTTTGGTTGTTTTAAAGATCGTTTATAAACTACGATAAGGGATAGGTATTTCATAATAAAAAGGATAACATTTATTATTACCCTTACAATATGGTATGTTTTTAAAAATAATCCTATCAATGAAGGATTGAAACTATTTCCGCATTTTTTTGCTCGAGTTTTATTGAAGTTACTACGTCTGAAAATTCCTATTTTTTTTCACTATAGTAACGACTCGCGCATATGCCATACATTATTTAATATAATTATGATTTATGATTAATTTATTTGACTTTTTTGGGTAGTTACCAGTTACCATCCGTAAGCCATTATTTTTTTCCAGATGTCACAAACGTTTGGTTGATTGCAAAATTAGAAATATATCTCTTCAAAGTTAACCACTAAACAATAATTTTATATAAAACAACATATTAATTATAACACTCGTCATTTTTCTCGAGTGTAAAGGGTTAATAACGCAAACAACATGTTGCTAAAAAATGTGTCTAAAGAAGATTATGGTCTTCATGTCCACAATTAATTTTAAAAAAATCGTATGATAATCATACAGCTATTCAGCAATCGTGAAAAACATCACTTTATCGAAACCCGCGTTATAGAAGCCAAACCACCCATACACAATTTGGGGAAAATGTTTTTTTAATTCCACTGTGTATAATTGAACGAAATCAATACATCCATAATTTTTTCATCGATCATCGATCTTTATATTGTGCGAAATATGTGATTTGATCTTGAAAATGTACGCTCTAGAAAGGAAGGGACTGTCGATCTCGTTATAAAAAACCACAGTATAGCAGGGAGCGTTATATGAGGCATTTGCTTTTTTTGCAATACCGACTTGAAATACTCGGTAATTTCAATAAATTATTATACATTTAAGTTGGTGGTATTTCGATGTTTTTGTTGTTTCGAGGTCTACTGTAGAGTTGTATACTATGCATGCGTTTTTCATTTGCAGTCTATAGGTTGATTATCGCTTGCTTTTGTATGCTTCAGTGTTTTGTCCATGCAGTTGTTGTTTTTTATTATAATAAAATGATTAAAATCGATCAAAATCTAATTTTACAATTTTTTAGTACCATTTTCTTCAGAGTATGGGTCGTCAGGCGTGAAGCCTCAAAGGGTTCCAGGACGAGGCTCTCGCCGCGGAC
Source organism: Philopotamus ludificatus (assembly GCA_022495035.1). Classification (NCBI taxonomy): domain Eukaryota; kingdom Metazoa; phylum Arthropoda; class Insecta; order Trichoptera; family Philopotamidae; genus Philopotamus; species Philopotamus ludificatus. The sequence continues at coordinate 48,093 of JAGXCT010036562.1, read as the reverse complement.
GACCTAGAGGCTCTAGGCGTTCTAGGAAAGAAGGAAACACCGGTATGACGAAAACACGAAACAAGATTACACTTTGCCCATATCTTCATTCTCACTACATCCTCACATCCCTGACTATATATCACCATCCCGTCACAGCTTTGTGTAGAAAATAACACGATAGAACTAACATCCGAACTGTTTTATGGCGTTTTGTGTGGACGCGTGTATTTATGTGCGATTTGTCTGTAGGTACGTCGATGGCTTCTTCTTCGGCCGGACCTCTGGGCGGTAATATGAAAGCTCTCGGTCATTCCAGCATTTCTTCGAGGAGAGGACCCGGCAGGCCCAGAGTCAGATCGTCTCGTCCCCAGCAGAGGCCAGCTCTCGGGTGTAGGCGTCATCGCGGTCCCCTGCTCGTCCCTCTCGGAAATGCAAACCCTGAACTAAATCGCCCATAGGATATAACGTCAATATGTTAAGGCTTTATTTATTATAACGCCAGAATAGTATTATTTAAGCAACGACGCGTAAATGAATTTAATTTTTAAACGAATTCTGGTTTTTATACATTCAGATTAACGGAATATTGTTGCATTTAATGTTAACACTTTTATTTCTTCACATACAATTTTTGCTGTTTTACGTTGAACATAAGATTTTTATATCGCTACTATAATATATAGACAATGACGTTACATATATTTTTATTATACATTTTGTACTGTAAGCTCGGTTAACACTTTCCCGAATATATTTATTTTATTTTTCTTCGTTTTAACTAGTCCAATTATAAACGATGTTAACATAATAGATAAGTGGTGATTTTTCCTTGCTTTAATATTTAAATATTATCATAGAAATGAATTCAATATCAGATTAAATAAGCAAATATATTTTTGCATACCGAATGAGTGTTAGGAATAAATATAATTAAATAATTCGTGTAATTCATTTTAATTCAGATACGTAATAAAAATTAAATGAAATGATCATATTTTTTTTCATTGACTCCCTATTATATTTATCCTAGTTTCAGTCAAGGTTTTTGGGTCGCTGGGTCATCTAATTTCAGAACTAATTTTCACGGTCAGTGAACTCATTTACTCGCCCACTATCGTGAAATATACACATGTAAAATAGCTTTGTAAATTCGTTGGCACTCTTCGTTCATACTATCTGGCAATGAACCACTGTTCAAAAATTGAAGTTTCCAGGTCAATTCTTGTTATAATCTCGTCTGAAAACCGTTCGTTATATAAAGCTATGTAAACGATCGCCGAGAAAAAAAAGCGATTAGAAACCTTTATTTGTTCAGAGGACTGAACGAGCGCTCCTTCCGCATTCAGTGAATCACATGTCCGGTTTGATCATTTGTGTGTATTTTATTGGAATGATTGCATCGAAATAGATCTTGGACAGCTGTTCCATCGTCTTTGATTCAGCAACTCGCTGGACGTATTGTGACATTTTCTAGTGCCGTAACGATTAACGACGGATTTATAGCCAAATTTGTTTTTCTTTTACATTTTATCTAATCATTTTCGGTATAAAATGCGATAAATATATTTTTCAATGAAATGACATTGCAAAAGTCACACTTTGATCTCGGAATTTTCGCCGTCCTTGTTTTAATTGAATTATATTAGATTGGTGAAAATGGAAAATTTAAAAATCGCGGTGGGTGTGAAATTTGAAAAACGACCGACCGCAATGAGTCACATTGCCCGTTTGTTTTGATAGTCTGGCGAAGAAATTTTTAAAATAGTAGTATTGGCGCCGTTCCAAATTTTCCGAAAAAATTTTCTTCTTGAAGTGGAAAAGAAAATTGCCGAGCCGGCCCACATTTCACTCGCGCAATTTTCTTTATTGACCCCCCAGAACAATGACGGTAAACATGTATTCATTCAAGCGAGGAAAATTTTCATTTTCCAACGATGAAAAATGGCTTTTTTTCTCAATCAATAAAATTCGCGACATATTTTTCAATGAAATAATATATATTTAGATACATCTAAATTCATATATTTAATAATATCTCGTGTAGTGTTGTCATTTTGGCACAGGCCACTTATGTAATATGCTGAAAAAAAAATTCATTACGTTGTAGAAATGTCTCCTGCATTTGATTCTGTGTACAATAATTTTTTTGTCCATTCACAATTCGGTGCCAAAAAATGTTGCCGAGGATTAGTGGCACATCTGTGACGCAAGTGCCACGCCGCGTATGTCCCAAATACAGGAAAAAATATTGGGTCAACATTTGTTCAGCGATTAAACAATATTCAGCAAATGTCAATCGATCGCCCGATTTTATTTATTTATTCAAAGTTTGATGAAAAAAAATAAGCAGATGCTATGCGAGCAGCCAGTTGCGATTTAATTTATCGCCTCTTTAATAAATTTCATCCTGATATTTATTGCTTGCTCTGATTTGCCAGCTCTGAATTAATGACTATCCCCGACTGTACATTATTTAGCTGTGAATCTATGATTTAATTTTGCACGAAATTCCAATGACTCGAATTGTGTCGAATGCGCAAAATTTATTACGCAATATTGTCGTGTAGTTTTCGGTTCGAATCATCGTCGTCGTTGTTGATATCATTGCAATGTTTTCAGCTCGATTCAGGCTCTCGAGCGTACATTCACTCTGGATGAAATTATTTTCAGTCGTCGACGCGTCGTATTCGTCGCATGTTAATTACCCGGCTGCAAAAAACGCGTATTTCCAAGTGTTTGGCCGTGAAAAATCCTGTCTAGATTAAAAATAGCGAGACGAAAGAATACGAACTTCATTTCTCATCGAGACGTTTGACTTCATCAGCAGCAAATCACCATCACCGTCGATGTTCGGGCTGACAAATCACGGCCGATTAATAACCGTGACGAGTTTCGGTGCAGTCCCCGGGGAGCGTGCTCTTTTTTGCCATTGCTAAAAATTGATGTTTGTCTTTCCCCGCCATTTGTTTATTTTTGTGAAGTGCTCATTGGCTAATTTGTTATGGGATTCTTGCGCGTGGTGCACGCGTTCCATCTGCGTCTAGATTAGGAGCACCTGCGGAGTGTGGTGTTTTCGTAGATGAAGTCGTCATGGCTTCAGACGTTGATGGAACGAGCTTCGTATGGATGTTAAGGACAAGATCCTGTCTTAATATCGCACGAAAAATGGTCTGAGATGCCATTGTACCGTGACTACAGTGAAAGCTATTTAAGATGATTTAATATTACAGTGAAACCCCGTTTCCGAAGGGACTAGTTAAAATAAACGTAATTAGAGGGAAAACGTAGATTCGGGGTACTAAAATTTAACGCAAATAGGGGGAAAACGTGAATTCCGGGCACGTAAAAACAGGGGTTACTCTGTATTTAATTATTCCTTATTGGAATGTTTTTTCCAAAATTATCTCCATTAAAAAAATATTATTTAAATATTATTCATTGCGTTAATTTATTTATAAGGATAAAATAAAATTAATTGTGTAATAAAATGTGATATTTTTTTTATTGTCGAACCTGTCGTTAAACCCGCACTTTCCCGCCTCTTTTTTGAGCTCTTTGATCCTTATTTCATATCCGTCTAATTAATCTAAATGAAGGAAAAAAATATGATTACTTCTAAGTCCTATATCTTGTATTATCCATGTGTACATTTCTTAGAATTCTCTTGCCTGATTTAAATCCCTATTTATATTTACTTTTATGCCTTACCGAGTAGTATTGTTTATAGAAGTAGAATTCGATGTGTAATTTGTCTTTCAGCTTCAGGGATATTTTATATGTGAATATCCTAGGGCGCTAATCGATAAAACTAACATATTATATTCAACCCATCTTCACGGTGGGTCGAAAACAACCGCGTCGTCCGAAGGGGGTCTCACAAAGACCCCAAGCATTAAATCCAAGGTATTGATGAATTATTCATCGTACCGAATGTTGTACCGGATGCGAGCCGGAAAAAATATCGAGCCCGTGGCAACAAAAGCAAATATTTTTGTTTTTTATATTTTTCACAATTGCAGACAATAAAGGACGATGATAATTTATAATATTGATTTTATTTTTATAATTTTACTTTAGACTTTTTTAGGCAAAATCGTAAAAAAATAAAATCTTGGGGTCCTCAATAGACCCCATCGGAACGGTTAAGTTATACTACTTTTATTTATAAAATTAGGGTCTAAGTTAAACACCAACCTCTCGGTTGGTATATACCACTGTATAGGCAGAATTGTGGCAAAAAAATACGTCATTTGACGTTGTGTCCCATGCGACAACAAAAAAATGACCGCAATTGACGTAGTGTTCGCTAGTATGTAAAGATATATTTAATAAATGCTTGTATTTGAATTCGTATGAATTTGAATAGACATTGTGGACAGACATTTAGGTCCACCAGGAGTAAAAGTCTCAAAAAATCCATATTTACATAAAAAATACACTTTATAAAATGTTTGACCCTTTGAATGCTGACGAACGATATACGGTTAATAGAGATTAATGATTAAAGGGTTAATATTTTGATAACCACTAAAGAATTTATATAGATATGTACGAAATGGTTTCTGAACGTTCCTATAAATCGAATGGTAACATTCCTATTCAAATAACTTTACTCGGAGCTTCCAGCACGTGTTGCTAGCGTGCGCGGTAAATTTACAGTTGTCACGCCGGGATGACCAGCTAATTATTTCAATGACATATTATATTGGGTCTATAGGAAAGTTCTGTCAAGATCATGTTAGAGCAAAATCCTTTTTTGACAACATCGGAGATTGCAGAAAGGTTAGATTCAGCTTAACAAACCATTTCGGACCATATTCGGAAACTAGGATTGGTGTGGAAATATTTCAGACGGGTGCCACATGAGTTAGATGAGTAGAATTTAAATGATCGAGTCATCATGTGCACATCTCTGCTTGCACGAAACAAGATCGAACCCTTCATGTGCCGGATAATAGCTGGGGATGAAAAATGGACATGGATACATTTTGAGCTATTGGAACCGAACAAAGAGCAAAATTCGGAGAGGTACTCTCAACAATTAGATAATTTTAAAACAGCACTCCAAGAAAGAGGCCGGCGATGTTCAATAGGAAGGACATCATACTGCTTCATGATAATGCTAGGCCTCATACTGCTTTGGGGACTCGTCAGAAACTCGCAGAGCTAGGCTGAGAAATTCTGTCGCATCCAGCATACTCCCCGGACCTAGCACCCTCCGATTATCACTTATTTTTGTCCTTACAATTTTTTTTACATGGTAAAAATGAAGTATAAGGCATTTTTTTAATATGTGATATAAAAATTGCCATCTCACTGGCCAGAAGTCATAAATAATGTTGGAAATTATGTATTTTTTTTGTTTTATTCTAAAAACGGACGAAACTCAATTTAATTATAAATGGGATATATAAATAACGCATGAAAGAGTATTAATATATATTTTTTATTTAGCTTTCATGGTCCGTCCTCACTCTCTGCTATGATTTCCAAAAGATCCTTCGATCTTCCCTTTGGTTTTATTGCATCTTATTCAATGACTTTATCGATCTTTTGCAGTTTTTGTATCTTTATTTCGATATTGCAAGTAAACCGCGACTGAGCTAACTTTGTAGTCGGATAGGTGTCCGACGAAAACTATGAATTCAGTGATTTTTTTATAACATTGGCCAGGAGGGGGTATGTAAGAGGAAAAGGCCATTACCTCCACATGTTTTATAAAAATAATATGTGGGTAGTTTGGCACGTTGGAAGTAATTAATTTAATGCCATCTATCCTGCGTTGAATAATATTGGAGAATATTGAGAATATTAGTATGAGAGATTCATTCCCGTTGCATCTTTAGTCTTTAGAATGTCTATCGAATCTTTATCAAATCTTAATATGGATGAATGGTGCTTTGGAATGTTTCAGTTATGCCCTTCGTCCGTCGTAGTCAAATCAATATTTACCGCCATGGTGGCCACATGTGGCCGGCATTTAAAGTTCGCACAGCGCCATGGTGGCCACATATGACATAAAACATCGAAAAACGAAATGTTACCTAGGAGCCGCCGGATACTTTTTATCTTGGATTTTCTTGCATAAATGGCCACCATGGGCTCTCTCAATTACACATTGCACATTATTTATATTACTTACAATAACATACATAATATCCAATCAAAATTTGTTCATGGCCCAGCCCGAACTTTCAAATTTTTGCTTGGCAGTAAACGTGTTAACTATGAAAAGCTTCAGCTTGACTATTTTTCAACGGCCATATTTCAATTCAGTGGTACGAAAAGCTGCTGCTAAACTGAAACCACGTATTCGAAGAACAGAAACCGTATAAATAACGTAATAATCGTATATTATAATGTCATAACCTTGATTTCAAATAATTTAAAAAATATATCGCATTGAGATTCTTCATATACAATTTATTTCATGAGTATATTATAACAAAATTATCGATCTCTCAAATCACATTCTACATATGTTACCAGACTGTGACTTGAATAAATTTTGGGTTTATCCAGGAGTCAAGGACCCACCCATCAACAGCATCTGTCCATTACTCGAATCAATTATTTATTATCGATCTTTCCGAACGGCTATCACAACACGGATTAACATGCGAGCTGCGTTCGGACCGTGGTCATTTCCCATGGCGATACAATCTGCGATGATAAACTCACTAAGTCACACAATATTTCAGTCGCCTAAAATCGGAAATGTTTCATAAATTATTCACATTTCTATAACAATTTTTTTCCCATGTATCTATGATTGGTGCGAGTCTGCGTCGAGTCACGATCGGTTTATCCATTCCACACCCGATATGATTGTCATTTTTTTTCGGCCTTTTCAATAATTTAATGTCGTGATAAAAACGGACCGCGATTAGTATTCCCTCTATGTCACCGGTCGTAATCGACCAGTGATTTCATGTCGAACGAACGTGACCCCACACTTTAATTCCAATTATTAATTGGTAATACATAGTAGGAAATAGCATGAGCGTGTCTGAAAAATTGCGTTTTCGTGATTCCGTAAATTCCTGTAAAATGTTTGCGGCTAATTTTAAAAGCCACATTTGATCCAAACATGTTAACGCATTCATCATCGCTGCGTTTAATTTTTTATTTCTCACTCTGCTCTTTTTGCAGATGTATTACACTCTTTTTTTTCATGGAGACCAAAAAGTCAACAGTTTGTTGCTGATCTCATCACCGAGCAGCAAGTTCGATCCTGCGAGGGCTTTGCGCCTCTCACGGTTGTCGCAGTGGGTCAGGGCTTTGGAATTGCGCACTCCGCGAAAAAAACGTGTTAATTAAATAATAGAATGACGTACGAATATAACAGTTGTTTGATTAGCGCCGAAATATAATGGCAGTAGGTTAATTACGCTGCGAATTTTGGTTAGTTGTTATATTCTTGGTTGCGTTGGGCAGCCCTGGCTCCGAGAATGCCGACCGAGTAAAGAACAAACGTGGCTCGGAGTGTTGGGAAGAACAATTAATGCTCGGATGCCTCACGGAGAATCCCGTGGGAAAAATTTTGGCAAAGAGGCCGGTGGATGAAGAAATTTCGACCTGGACACGATGATACGCATGCCTTGTTAGCATCACGATGATTGATGAAATGCCACCAAAATTATGCCCGAAATTAAAATTTCAAAAGCGCCAGATGCTTAACCCATTTAAATTTAACCCAGTTTTTTGTTTTTGCAGTTGTCGCGAAATTCGTCAGGGGTTGAATTTCACCCCGTACACTTTTTTCTCGCGCAAAATTAAAATTATAAAAGGGTTATTCGTACAATTTAGTTTTGACATTTGGAGCGAACACGCGACATATGCTTCCGACTTTTTTCTATGTCAATCTACCGAATTAGTTTTCGTTTTTTTGGGTATAAATAGGAGAATTTTATTTCCATCGCCGCCCTTTCGTCGTGAAAAAAATCATCGGAAGTAGAGAAAGAAAGGGTTCTGGCAGATGAGCGCTGCTTTACCATTTGGAGTTGAACGCGTTTCGACAACTGGTCGTACGGTCTCGGGCAACATTTGGATGATTAATGGTCTCGAGCGGAATGACACAGCCTTCGGAAGGGTTGGAATTAGTTTTGAATTAGTTGGCATCGTCTATTTCAGGAGTCGCCGGGGAGTCCGCGGCCCCCATCTGGCTAGTGCACCTCCGACAAGGGCACCGGCTCCTTGTGGCATTTTTTATTTCACACATAAGAAGAGTTTAATGATGATTACGTCTGCCGCAGAGCGCTTCTATTTTCGTTCTCCTTTTTAACTCTTCAACGTCTATTTTAGGCCGGCCAGACGAGGTGCTCGCTCCATATAAGTGGTTAACCCAAACACACTTAACAGCCAACGGATCCCATTAAAACAATTGGATCGTGGCCATGGTCTGAGCTTTCTCGATCGCTGACTTTTTTTCCAGATGAACATTATGGAAAACCTTATCATCAAATAAAGAAAAACGCAAAATTGCCACTTTTCTTAAAAATATTTTTTTATACACGGCAAACATGACAAAATTTGTGGCCCGCGGGCCGCATGCGGCCCTGGACATTTATTAGTGCGGTCCCTGCCCAATATACAGGTGTAAATATTGTGAAATCGTTAATTTCATACAATCTCGTGGTTTAAATCAACGACGTATCTCTGCCTTCTACTGCCTTAACCTAGCCGTACCGATGGGGTCAATATGCGTTTCTATTCGCTCCGTACCGAATACGAGCGAGAAAAATCATCGAGTGAAACCGTAGTAAGGACACGTGGGGAGCAAAATCTGAGACTTTGGTGAACCTCAGTCTGCGCGGGACGTCGCCGTGTGCACGTCGATTACGCAGTTTTATTAATTCTATACCTTCATTCTTGATATAACAAAACACTAAGAACTGCAAGTAAATCTGAGATCATGACGAACATGTTATAATTAAATTAAACCATTAAAATGAAAGCTAGTTTTATGTTAAAAGCAGATGAAAGCAATGAAGATTTAACGCACTTTCCGACATGCAACATAAACAAGTTTAAGTGAAAATGCAACGGATAAAAAAAATACGCAAAAAAACGATAAAACGAAAAGGTTTGCAGATTCTTAATTATTGAAAAGCAAATTTTCGTTATACTCTTAGATTTATTTATTAAATAGAGAATCAGTACTTAATCTAAATGTTCTTTAACCCTTATTGCTCTGTCCACTTTTAGTCGAATCTATGAGTTACTCTGTTTCGAAAAATTGAAATGGGGTAAATTACGTAAATATGAAATTGTCTGGAGAATCGGCTGATGCAGATAGAGAATTTATTTTTTCATTGTCTAATATTATTGAAGATGGAGTATATTCTTCTAGCCTAATATTCAATTTATACGAAATGGCTTTATTTTGAAAAAAAAACTTAATCGTATATTCCTATCAAAGGAAGATGTAGTTGCCCCTGGACTTTCTAAAAACCGATTGATATTGATCTTGTTGGAAATTTAAGCTAATATCAGTTTATCAAGCAGATAATCCCATAGCATTGGAAGAGAAAAATAAAGAATTGCTTCTAGTCATTTAGAAATCAAATAAAAAAGCCTAGTTAAATAAGTAACTTTCGAACTTTCAATATTGACGCACATTTTCAGGAAACAAATGTGTACGAAAGTCAAGGACCTCCTATAATTGAGATATAGTGTGATTCGGATTTCATGTCAAAACTCAGTTAAGTTAACGTATGTGAATTTTACAAAAAAATGTCCGCTAGGTTTAAAAATATGTAGTCGAAATTATTTCCATGTTTTCAAGAACTTACCAGTGTGGGGCAGATTTGAATAAGATTTCTTCCGAAGTAAGAAATAGTAGATAGTACCAGAGAAGAGATGTGAAGTTTCAGAAAGAAAACTAATATGGATGTTTTTTTTTTATAATTCTTCTTGAGTCGGCACTCCCATGTCTGATGATCGTGACCATTCTTGGCCCGAATCTCCTTGATTGTTGCTCTCCAGGATCTCCTGCATTTAAACATGGAGCTAGCTCTAGCAGATGGCCCCCCTGCCCTTTCCCCTGCGTCCTTGGACATTTCCAAGCGCGACGAGCTTCTCCAGGCAATCGTTTCTTCTAGTGAGATGTCTAAAGTATCACATTTTTTATACTGTACTTTTTTAAATTAACCTATGAAATTTTTCCGACCCACATAAACTTAAACTTTCTTTATTTGGTCAATGTCAGCCTTGCAGTTTGAGACGCTCGATATATGGGATAAATAATATAAAGAATTCGCAGAGGGCCATTTCCGATGAATATGGAATGTCAACAATATTCCTATACTTTATTTTTTTCTGAGGATAAAATTACCTAGCAAAACACGTGAAACCTTATCAACAGCTAACAATAAAGTGAACAACTATTAGGTTGAGTCATTAATAACTTCCGATTTCTCAAGCTTTTATTTTGTTTTAATAAATTTACATTTATTATGTATTCACCACTGATAAATATAAACTACTGCCATCTTATTAGCAACTTATCGATCCCCTCCTCATAAAATTTGGTGGGTTTAGACTGAAAGAAAGTATCGAGGGCCTAATTGGTTTTCCATTCCAAAAATTCTGTAAGCAAGGTGGATATTGCAAAACAGACCACTTGAGCTCCAGAATTTTTTTCTGAAATCACTTTTTACGTTTGTGGTTAAGCTTTATCGTGTAACAGGATAACGCCTTTCCGATTGACGAGTGCAGGACGCTTTTCCAGTAGTTTTTCATGAACTCTTTGCAGCTGCTGAACGAATGTCTGGGCAGTAATCGTTTCGTTGCGCTTCATCAGCTCGTGGTGGATTATTCCTCGACATCCCACCATACACACAATAAAGTTTTCTTGCCATGAATATTGGCTTTAGAGTCCGGTAGGAGTGGTTGATCCTTATCCAACCATTGTCTTTTGCGGGCAATATTTGCATTGGTGATCTATTTATATTATCGTCTGTTATTGTCATGCACCTTTTGTTTTTCCATTTTAAGGGTTTGGAATAACACTACTGTAACCTCCACCACTGTTTACCTGAATCGGATGTTATTTTTGACTCAACATTATAATATCAAGGCATAACAATATAAACAGGACAATTGGAACGACAAAAATCAAACAAATCTTGTACATAAAACGTAATGATTTAATCTTATATTATAACGTACGTTATTCTATATATACACACAATAAATTATACCCACTATCCCCGTTTCGAGATGTATTTTTGGTCGGTGCCAGATTGGGAAGATCTACATGGCATTTCCTGGATGATTTAAATGCACTCCGTAATTGTCATATTAGTCGCATCGCCATATGCCACGCCTCATGTACGCATGCATCTCCGATTGTTTTTGTCTAAAATGGCAATCGTCGTTCCGATTGACCCTCTCTAATTTCGCGGAATGCTGCCTTGTAGGTGTCGTTCACTCCTCTTTGTGCAATATCGGCGAAAACCTTATGTGTCGCCATTGTTTGTGTGGGTATTCGACACATCCATAGTATTTTATGTGTCTAGGAGACGCCCATTTCGAGTGTGACTTCTTCGGGATTCTTGGCACATCGTTGCGCGTAAATGAGTCATTCGCGCGGCATTTTGCAATTTGTTCGGCAAACCATGAAAAAAGTCGATTCGGCGAAATTGGGAGACGATTGTCGCATTCTTCGCGGCGAATCGGCACGATTGGACAGCGCCTTGTCTGCGGATTTGTACTGCGATCGTGTAAAAATAATGTCGTGGTTTACCGTCTGTCTGTGTGAAGAGGAGTGGCCGAAGGCGGTCCCGGAATATTTGAAAAAATCCATCATATACGGTCGCTGAAGAAATTTATTAATCGTCATCGTTATATTTAAGCACTTATCTACGTTTTATAAGTATGGATCAGCGCTTCCCAAATATAAATGCATCCATTTCCATGTATATGCGAACATATGACCTTACTTGATGACTAATGAAAAATAATTAAATAACTGCTAGGAATTGGTTAATTAAACGTAGCCTCTTCCTAAAAGTAAGTCCTCGACTTTCGCGAATTCTACTCGTATTTTTGTTGTTAATATTTTGGATCATATTTATTCCATAAAAACATTAAAATATTGTTACTTTCATCATCCCATAGATGGATTACAGTCCCGCTTTTATTGTTCCCCCACATTACCGCGGAGGGTCCCTAAAAAACGATCAATGGATTCGATTCAATTCTATTGTTTCTAGTTACAAAAAATTAAAACGTAAGGAATAAGCTCACTTGAGGAAATTTATGATGATATTAGCAAATTATTCGAAATAAATAAGAACTGGATCTAACACTAACCCATCCGCCAAGGCGGCTCGAAAACAATTGTATCGTCCGAAGGGGGTCTCTCAGAGACCCCAAGGATTTCAAGTAAGGCAGGAACAGGGACCCCAAGGAAGTGAAGGTATTGAGGATCGATGAATTCTTCATCGATTTTTTTTTAAATGGATTATTGCATAAAACTTAGCTCTCACAGCGCGGGTCACTCGCATTCGGCACGTTGTACCGGATGCGAGCGAGAAAAACATGGCACGCGTGACAACAGCAGCGAATATTTTTGTTCGCAATTTATAGATAATAGATTTATATTAAAAGAGCTATTCGAGAAAATTCAAAAACTTGGGGTCAACACGGCTAGGTTAAGAGAAAGATTTTGTTAATTTAATCGATGAGATTTTAAGGGATATGAGCTACAAATACATTGATGGAACTTGGGGACTAGAAGAAATAAATGTTTTTTCCCTAAGAAAAGCAAGAAAATAATTCTTAGTTTGAATTTTAGTTAAAACTTGGGATTTTTTTATTAGTTTAATTATTTAATATCTAGAATGTATGGAATAAGCCCACATTATGAAAATGACGATGTTGTTAGCGAATTAGTTGAAATAACCAAAGAGTTAGATTTAAAAAAATAGGAAGAGAAGGATTTCGTTAATTTAATTAACAGTTATTCAACGGAAATGATCAAAAAGGTTCTGATGAACTCAAGGACCAGAGGAAAAAATATTTTTTTTCGAACAGCAAGAAAATTAACAACTAGGCAATTTTAAATCACGAATATTTAAATATGATCGAGAACAGATTAACCGATCCGTCGTGGTGGCTCGAAACCAACGGCTCTGGCCGATGGGGTATATTTTACATTAAATTAATGTATGAAAATAGTTCCCAAACATTTCTTCGAGTCAAGATATTGATAATTTATTCGACAATACCTTGACATTTGTTTTAAAAATGGATTTATCTAAGAATAAAAATATTTATTTATAATTTGGTCGATAATTTTGATTTTTTTAAGTGACGTGCGTACTCGACGACGTTCCGCCGCGACTGAGGCACGTCCTGGCTCGTCGCATGTGGTTTCATTACTTGCACAACATGATGTTTTTTCTCGCTCCCACTTATACATGAGCAATGTTTTTCTCGCTCATATTATAAAAGACTTTATCCTTTTTAAAAAGGTCTTTAGACTCATTCAAAACATTAAAAAAATATTATTATTTCCTATTTTATATTTTTATTCTATATTTTAGAAGAGTGTTATTTAAAATCACCTAAACGGATAATCAAATAGATACGCAGGTATACGGAAAATTCCGATCACAATGTAAATAAGTTTCTGAAATATTTACAAAATATTACAAAACACGAATGTATTATTATATAATATTTTCATAGGCTGTGAGAAACAACATTGTATGATGATGGCGTCCTTCCTATGGCATCCCGCGACGAAGAGGAATGAGATAAGGCCCCAGCAGACCATAAAAATTATTCAAGGCGACGATTGTTATCAGCCCGCGTACCAATATTTGCCGCCGCTGACTAACTTGAATATGCGGCCCGCGCATCTTTGCTCAATTTATTTGCACGACTGCATTTCGAAACTTGCACTCGATGCGCTGTAGGTCAGGTCGCCGAGGACTGGACAACCAACCGCGAAAAGGTACTAGCCGAGTTTATATCCTTGAAGAGGAAAATCGCATAACGCGACAAAAAAAACGCAGAATCTCAGCACCAAACACCTAAAATAGATTTCGTAGTAAATTGCGTAAACATGGAATTCCACGAATTTCCGTTTCGGATCTTAATATTTAAGTTTTCCGCAGAGACCCATTTCCTAATGGATCTCCACTACACGCGGCGTTTTGAATTAATATTTAAGGAGAGTAGTTCTGGCATCGTCAAGCGGTTGTGACAGCTGACAGGAACGTGCTTAGAGAAAGCCTTGCCATAAAATTTGCAATTTCTTGTAAAGCTAACGCAAATCACACGAGGTCATACACTTCTCACGCGTGACGTATTATCCGCTGATCCTTCGCAGCCATCGCAACATCCATCGGTGGCTTCTAATTTCAATTAGCTACCGATTTTGTGGTCTAGCCTCGCTCGAATTTCTTCTCGAACCCGACAATGGCCGAAGAACAGTGGCGTAATGATCCATAATCAAGACGCCACGCTGTGCTCTACCGATTCAATCAAATGTTGAAATGAAAATCAGTGGACGAGACGGCCGCTCCAGACAGGGAGGGGTGATGCTAGATTAATATAATAATGGCAATGATGCTACAATACCAAAAATCTATTTCTGGCAAATGATACAAATTAAACATCCAGCCAGTTCAGCTAATGACGCCAAATTCTATGTAATTGCAAAATTGCGTATTCATTCGGTTATTCAATGCCGAAAGGGTATTACGTGCGTGCGCATGCGCGCTGATTGATCGAATATTATTTTTATTTTTTTGTGCATCTGTGAAAAAAGTAATGACTTTTATTCCAATCTGGCAAATAATTGAGTGTGCTGAGATAATGGCAATACATTTTCGAGCTATTCTCTGACGCAAACCGACTTTATGAATGAAAGTTTTTATACCAGTGACCCGAAAACCGGCCCAATGCTCACCAGAACCACTTCTAATCCTCCATACATCAAAGCATCGCGCAATGTTGGAATAATCATAATATGAATACTTTCTTTGATCAAAATAGTGATTACGTACATCTTTCCTACTTCTTTTTGTAAAATAATAAAATAATTAGCATTAAATCAAAGACTAGCTGACTATTAAACATAGCACTCGAAGGTGTAATAAGAGAAGAGGACGAGGAAACAACTGGCACCATTCTGGACGATTACTGGACGACATAGACATTATGGTCAGATCTCGGGCGGCTCTCAAGGATGCATGCCAGCGAATAATGAGAGCGGCAATTGGCATGGGACTAAGGATCAACGAGTCCAAGACAAAATACATGCCTATATGCGAAGGACGAAACCTTGAACCCATGAGAGTCGAAGAATACAGCTTCAAGGAATTCACATATCTCGGCTCACTTATTACGAATAACAATGAAATCAATTTGGAACTAAGAAGAAGAACTATGCTGGCAAACCGGTGCTACTTTGTACTTTAAAAGCATCTACGGTCAAGATTATTCTCAAAGAAGACCAAAGCTCTACAAGACCCTGATCAGGCCCGTCCTAACATACGGATCTGAATATTGGGCTTTGATAAAACAAGATGAGCGACAACTGGACATCCTGGAGAGGAGAATTCTGAGACGAATATTTGGAACCGTATCCCAAAAATGGGGAATGGGTGTATACCGACTATATAAGGATATACCGGTCACAGCTGTCGTCAGAGTAGCCAGACTCTGGTCAAGTATGTCTTAGTCACTTGTCAAAGATGCGGGACGGTCAGCCGCTGAAAATGCTTATGGTTAACAGGCCTCCCTGTCCTCAGAGAAAGGAAGACTAAAGCTCAGATGGTTGGACTGTGTACAGAGGGGCACTACATCATTGAAATTCGATGGAGCGACGTAGCGGCAGACAGCATAAAAGGGTGTTGGATGAGGCTAGGGCTCTCTACAATAGGGCTGAAGACTAAAATTATGATCAGAAACATCATCTTCAAATCTTCTCTGTCTAATATGCAGTAACATCGAAGCATTTATACATCAGTCAGATTTGATGTCCTCAAAAATTGAAAATGACTGAAGACATACTACAAACGATTATCTTACTACTTCTTAAAGTGTCTTGTAGGCGATCTATTAGTTGAACTTAAACAATTCTGGACCTCATAGCACGGTTCAGTTACGAATGTTAGAGGGCACGACAGCTTCTTTCTTCCCAATCATCGTTTACCTTCGACTTTTATCCTTATGATGGTCTGCAGAAGGTGAACCACGCTTGATGTGTGCAAAGTACTAAATTTTACGGTTTTTTATGGTGTCCAGAATCTTCCACTCCTTGTAAAGAAGTTGAAGTATGGTTGTATTATTGGCGTGTACCGTCCATGGGATGTGCACCAGCAATGTCCACATTTTGCAATACAGAAAAGTACAGATCAGGCTTAGGACCGTAGAGTTCCAAGACGGATCTTCAAGAAAAGATGGCGACGACATAATCATGAAATTATCTAAGAAACTGCAAATGAAGAAAAGAAGGCGCGACATGGGGGAGATTAAAAACAGGTTGTTATCAGTTAAAAGGACTAGAAAAGCCGAGCATGGTCGGTTCTTCTTCAGACACCGTGTCTGATACGGATGATTTATCCGTTTTCATTTTGGTTAAGAACTGCACCCTGTCTGAAATAATTCTTCCACTTCAAGACCGCTTCAGTTGTGGAAACTGGGCAACCACAAGAGTCTTAATGTGCCCAACCATCGCTTGCTTTTTATTATTAGTTGTAGAATGTCAGAAGTATTATATTCCGCAGCGCTTCGTGAGACAAATGCGCATTGGACCTGCAACCATCGCAATCCTGGCCTCGGAGCTGAATCGGATACATCTCTGCTGAAGCTTGGGAGGTAGATGAAAGAAACCCACAACCAGCGGAGATTACGTAGTGTCCTGCAGATCAGGTTAGAATGTAATTTAAGTTAAAGTTGAGTTTAATTAAGTAAGTGCTTCGTGCTATCTAGTTTTTGGTCCTTGTAAAGAAGTTGTATCTTAGTATTGGTTATTATATGCTCTGTTCGTGGAATCATCTGATCGGATCGAATTAGGAATGACTTCGATTTTGGTACTTCTAATACACCACGTCTTTTCAACGTGGGGTCTTTTCCTTCCCTTTTCGAATCCAGAGAAGACTAGAGAAGAATTATCCAGTAAAATATGTGTCACAGGTTAAGCTTGATCATATAATCACCAAGTTTTAAATCTTAAATATTCGTCTTGCTGAAAACATGGTTTCAGAAATCATTTTTCAATCATTTCATGAAGGATCTTTTACATGAATCAATTATGTCAGGAATTATACTTTAAATACTCAAGGTACTTTTCTACTTACATTGTAAATTACTGTTCAAATATTATTTTAGCTTTGTAGATGGCTTTTTTGTGTCAGAACTAAATCTAACGTTACAAGAATACTGATTTCGACAGTCCTTTGACCTGATCAATTAGGACTCAATTTTCTAAAAAAAATCATGTTTGTCAGATCTCTGCATGCGTCCTCATGCATTATGTATTGAAGCGCGCTGGGACCCGTGTCGGGGTCCCGTTTTGCATTTCGTGCAATTATTCGCATTTTGTCTCGCGGCACAGCCTTTGTCCTCTGCTCAGATAAATCTGTCGGCGGTTCCCACTGCTGAATGCTCAAGCGACCCGAGGCTCCCCCACTGTGCAATCTACGCTACTGCATTTCCACCATGTTCATCTCTATTATTTATGATTGCCACATACTATAAGTTCTAAAAGTCGTACGTTGACCAGATATGCTGTAATTGAAGACACGGGCGCTGGAACGGCGAGAACAGTTTTAGTGGTAATCTCTGGTACCGTTGGTAATACATAATATTTATTAACTTCAGGATTCGAGTGGAATAATGCAAGCCACATTGGCTCGGTCAAATAATGATTAGCAAACAAATAAAGAGATATCTGCAATAAGTATCCTGCTGAGATAATCAGTGTACCAATACTGCAATATCTCATAAATAAACAAACAAATTTGATCATTTTACATTCTCTTCATTTTTCGCTTATATAATCCGAAAAATATTCATTTTAATTAAAATCAAAACGATTTTTATTTGTCACTCTATATCTAGGAATAATATTTAGGATGTGGCTTAAATTAGAAGTAAATATCCTGAAAAATTATACTTCATTTTCAGGCAGGATTTTATTTAGTGGAAACACAGTGGATACTCACTGAAGATAATGCAACTGGACGTTATGCTATATGATTTCCATTACAATTTCCAAGACGTCTATCCTCTACTATTGTTGGTATCGGATTTTACCCTCCCGACTGTGTCCAGGCAAGTAGGAGAGGGTTTGCCTCGGTATTTCTTCTTGTCTTCTCTATGCGTTATCTGCTTATAACAAGTCGCAAGTGATTATTAACCTTTTCGCGCAATAGCAATCCTTTCATAATGGGAATAAACATTGGTCCTGGGCTCCTCTTTAGCCCTAGGATCCCCTAGTAAGATTAGACCATTTATCGGTCAACAATTTAGAGTTATCTCAGGACATATTGGTTCTGTGGTAATAAATCCGACCAGATACACATATGCACATATCTATAGTTAAAGAACTGGGTATCTAGAATAAAACATAAAGCTTACAAGATTTTTAGTAAGATTCAGTTTTCAATGCCCAGAAGAGAAGAGAAGATACTTTTTTGACCAGTATTTCTGTGAACAGTATAATCGAAATACATAAAAAGAAAACAAAATATATAAGCATAGTTTTCTACTACAGAAGACTAGTATGCAAGGATTTTTAACTAGAAGTAAAACAATTCGTCTTCTTTCTGAGTCGATACCCTCATGTCTGAGAACCATGACCATTCTTGTTCTGAATCTTCTTGAATCAGCGGATGGACGTTTTGCCCTTTCCCTTGCGTCCTTATACGTCGTACCAAACCCGAGGAGCTTCTCCAGACTATCATTTATTCTAGAAAATCGGTCATCTCTATCGTTCCCCACTTTTTTCAGGATAGACAGGTTTGTGCATTTAGCGGTCCATGTCCACGTTTTTTTGATGTTTTTGAATATCCCCCTGTTTTTCCATTTTGTCGATAGCTTTGATGACATCCCTATTTGCATTCTTATTTATGGCTCACAATTTCCGTTACTCGATTAACAATATATAGCTGATTTCTTATTATCTATCATCAGATTTAAGGCCTATTTTTTAATTTTCACAGACAAATCTTTTGAGCACTTCAACCATTTCTTCTTCGCTGATGGCTATCATTGTAGTATCGTCCGCTTATCTTAGATTGTTTAGTTTTTAACGGGTTTTCTTATAATATATACTCCCCATATTATTTACGTATTTAATACTATAACAATATTATTAGCATTGATATATTTTTTAATAATAAATTTAGTCATACTTGTGCGCAGCAACTGCGCAAGCGATCCAAGCGCATTTGATTTCGCACATTATAAAAGCCCACTTGATCATCCGTACATGCTGCGCTGTGTCACAATAACCGATATTCGTTTTATCTTTATTAATATAATTTATTTTATCACTTACGAAAACATACCGCTCTCGTTTTTTTCCATACTAATGAATTACCCAACTGTCAGAATAATATCAAACACATTATTCGCGATGCAGTGCACATTCGCTCCCGTCCTAAATGTTATGCAGAAAAAATGCTAGTGCGTACACATGTTCGAATACGAGACTTGTTTCAGACAGGTTAATTTTAAATCTGTTTGAGACTGATTTACGATCGGCGTTCTCGTGTTTCGCATCATTCCGGGAATTGGAATATATGCACGCCGCTAATGAATGGCCCTATAAGATAGCATCATGCCTCGATCGACAATGGTGCTATAGATAGAGGCGACTCGGCGGCCGCGAGGTGATCCCCACGTGTCTTCCTCGGGTATTGTTCTAATTGTCTCGGAATGATTTATGTGTAGTCACAGTCCGGTGTAATTTTCCTGTTTGTGGGCGCGTGGCAGCCTACAACCCTCGTTTTCTATTATGCAAAGTGATTCACTTCTTCTGATGGTCCACTGCGCCTGGCAGCCGGAGGGCTGGCCCGTGCTGCCGGCTAGGAGGAGCGCTATGGTTCAGCTGCTGCGTCACGAACCAACGAGCCGGAGGTCAAGACGCTCTGGAAACGGACACGGCAATGTCTTAGATATTCTTTTCTTCTCTCGTTGAATGAACCATACAATTAGTGGAATGTGGAAGGAAGTGGGGGGCTGAATATTAAAAATTATTTTAATATATGGATTTTTAGTGTTGCCATGTTAAAGAAGAAAAAGCCTTTGTTTGTTTTACTTAATTTTGAATAATGATTAATTAACACTTTATGGTCACACAGGTATGATCAACCGCAAACGCTAGCGACAGGTTCTGAAAGCTTAGTGTAAAAGTTATTTGAGTAGGAATATGTTCATTCGATTCATGGGAATATCCAGAACCCATACGTTTCGTCAGCTAATTCGATTTTAGCTACTGTTATTCCTGTACGCAACATAATTATGTAAATTTCTCTGGCTGTTAAACGGGTTAAATCAGATTTCATAAGCAACCTCCAAGGCCATTAAAATATATAAATAATGACCAAAATGACAAAGGGAATTTTATAGAATTAACCCTGTAACAAAAATTACCTTCCAAAATATTTACCAATGGCATCCCGTCTGATGGTCTAATTCCCATCCAACATGATACCTGGAGTACTAGATTTAGTGAATTGATCAAATCAGTTGGAGAATATTTTATTTAAAAAAAATTGGATCACTATTTGAAACTCTATTTGAAGTCTACGGCTTCTTTTTTTATACTTTAAAAAGTCAAGGCCAGAGATTAAAGAGACCTAATTACGATTGTTATGCTATTTTTATTCGATAAGAGGGATTGAAACCAAAATAAGGTACCTAGACCAATTGCGAAATTTATGGAGACGTCTTAGAACTAAAAAAAATTGGCGATAGACAATTAAACGATATCAGAAAGACCTCTGAAACTGGATGATCCCGATTTAAATTCTTTGGTGGAATCTGGCCTTGTAAAACTATAAAGGAATTGTCACAAGATCTCGACGGTCCCTAGTCAACAATATTATACCATGTGAGAGAATCTAGTAAAAAAATAGACAAGGAATTTGGGTACCGCACAAATTTTAAGTAAAAGCACTGGTACAAAGGATAACCATCTGTTCGTTTCTCTTGTCTAGGTATAAGACTGTACAAGCACCCCTAGCGGGATTAAGTAGCGTCATCCCCTCTAACAAAATGATCATCAGCTCCACTGCCAAAGCGTCCTGCGGTCGAAACGCTAAAATGTTCCCGCAATTTCGCTCTTTCGTAAGATGTAGTCGCCATCTTGTTGCGCTACACACGGATGCCGCCATGACGACACTAAATATATCCTCTCGTATTCCCCATTGCAAACCACACAGACTAACCGATTAACAAACAAGCTGACTACCATAATTGCTGACTTTCTGGCTGCAGATTCCGCCTCAGCATCACCGACACAGCACCGCGGACTGATACCTTTTTACAAGGACTCTCAGCCATGTGTTTTCTGTCACCGTGTGCATTTCTATCACCGGCCAGATTAAAGGCTCGCCATGATCCGAATCACGAATCCTTCTATAATATTTTACCAATTTTATCAAACCTTAACATGACCAAAAATTGTTACTGGTGGTCAAAAGTAAGTGCTGTACAACAACCCAAAAAAAAACAATGGATTTCTTTATATCAAGTACCAGGTATCAACCCCTCGACCATAATTTACCTCAAAAAAGATACTTCGTTGCATTTGGTGAGATATTTTGGACGTAATTCATCATGAATAATTAAAATCTGGACAAACAGTTATAGCTCAAGTTTATCATCCCCAAATAAATAGGTTAAAGGTGAAACCTTTAAAGAAACCATCGGTTTTGGTTAATAACCAAAGACTTATATTGCAACATGACAATGCGAGGCCACATTTACTCTCCATTTTATTTTTTCTTATTAACTGATCCATCACGGCTGTTCGAAACCAATGGCTTTGGCCGATTTTGGTCTATTTTGTATGAAATAAATGTATAAAAATAGACCCCAACCATTTATAAAAAATGGATTATTATAAGAATAAAAATAGTTATTCATGATATATATTAGTAGAAAAATCCAAAATAACGTGCGCATACGACGACGGCCCGCCGCGAATGAGCCGCACGCGATGCTGAGCTCGACTCCCACTTTGACACGTGTGCGGTTTCACTTTCACTTGCACATGCGCGATCCTTTTTCTCGCTCGCATCCGGTATGGTGCAATTGCGGACAATAAAGGGCATCGATTATTTATAGTATATATTATTTAGACTCAATACGTAGTTTCATGATTTAATGAATTCTGTATTAAATTCTTTTCGATATTTAAGTCATGATATAGTCACATCTTAAATATTATCGTCTTTGTTAACTTTCCACTATCGTATGCATGTACACTAGAACATAAAAATAATATTTGAACACACCGTTTGCTAGCCCCACATTCTTTTTAAAATTGTTATTAAAATTTTAATAATTTTGTTTGGTTAACAAGATGGTTATCATCACTCCGATGGCAGAAATACTTGGGTTTGTTTCAATATGAAATGCCAAAAAAAAAATTATATATATACGAATTCACGGATCGGCGAGCTTCAAACTTAACTCGATTTAAATGACTACTCGGAGCTCGGTTACTCCCTTTCTTTCCACCTGGAACTAATTGTGCTGCAACCCTTTATGTGTGTGCTATTAAAGGTTGAATCCGTAGAGTAGTGCTCAAAACGAATAACTCACTATAAAAAGAAATATATCACTAGATTAATTTTATATGAAAGTATATTTTTAAATTATTTTAATAAAATTAAATATGATCATAATAATTAGTACGTTCCATTGGCGTATAATAAAATGGAGTAGCACTACACAATTATTGTCATTTCATTTATTTGGTACGTTATGGAAGATGGTTTCTGATTGCCGACGACTAGAATTACCTCGGAGCACTGCTCACCTCGCACTTACTGGTCGGCTTATTAAAATCGTATTATTACCGCAATTTTATGTTAATGATACGTGTTATACACGTGAGCTTAACGCATTATAGCGTTTTTTTATCGTTCATTGAAAATTAATCTATGATACGACAATTTTTTTAGTCGATTCTAAGTAGAGACTCTATTAATGGTCCATCGTCCTCCTACGTGTTTCGAGCGCGGAGATATTTCTGATATTGCATTGCCATACAGAGGCGTGCGAGTTATATCATAAAATATATATTTTAATAGTATAAATCAATGTTGGTATGATATATTACGCGTAATGTATCCTAATCAGGAAAAACGGTAATCGGATGATCGGATTTTTCTATTTTTTTTTTAATAAATTAAGAATTATTTTATTTAAATATTCATTGATTTATCTCTTATTCTGCTTAGATAGTTATATTAATTGATATGTTATAGTTTTTATGACCTTTATTTTCTTCAAAGAAATACAATTCGGTATTCTATATACAGTAAACCCTCCTATAGTGCTCCCTAATACGTTGCTGCGCGAAATAAAAATAGGGCCAATGCCATTTAGTTGACAATAAAAAATTAACATTGAACAAGGCCATTTCAAATATGCGAAAAATGATCGATATATCGATTTTGTTCAATTTATGAAAAAGAATTAAAAAGCCTTCCCAAATTTTATATGAGTGCCTTTGTTTTCTATAACGTGTTCCCAATTCCTTCGTTATAGGAGGGCTGATTGTATATCTATGACTTTTTTACACGTTTATCAGCTCTTAGACAAGCCATTTACGTTAACCAGTGTCTGAATTTTTTTAATAGATCTATTATTGAAATATTTTAATACCTTCCGATTGGGTACCCCAAGTTTTTGATTTTTCTCGAATAACTCTATTCATATAAATCCTACATTTCACAAACTTTTTGTATTTGTCTAAAAAAGTCTAAAGAAAACTGATTTCGGTGTACAGTCAGAGTAACGACCAACTCGACTTATGATGAAGTCGATTGCTTTATCTTTGACTACAACCTATACCTATTTTGGAAAAAAAAATATAGGCTCTTTACTAAGTAATTTAGCCGATGGAGTCTATTGAAGACCCCAAGTTTTTGATTTTTCTCGAATAACTCTATTCATATAAATCCTATATTTCACAAACTTTTTGTATTTATCTAAAAAAAGTCTAAAGAATAGATATAATAAATAATCATTGTCCTTTGTTGTCTGCAGTTGTGGAAAAAAATAAAAACAACAATATTTGCTGCTGTTGCTAATGGCGCAATGTTTTTTCTCGCTCGCATCCGGTACGATGTGCCAAGTACGAGTGACGCCTATGAGTGATTCGTGCTGCGAAATTCAGTCTGCGGCGAGACATTCCCGAGTGCGTGTGTCATTTAATTGTCATATTGATTAGTTTATAAATCCAAAATATCGACTAAATTATGAAACATATCATGAATAACTATTTTTATTCTTAGAATGGTCCATTTAAAAAAAAATGTTAACCCTTTCTACTCTGAAGGCCATAACTGTTGGCCCAAGTGCGTTTGGTAGGCAGCTCTGAAGGCCAGCAGTTATGGCCCAAAGACGGAATAAATCTATGCGCCGATTTAAATGGGACGCAGTTAAATTTTACGAAATATTATTGCTTCTAAGTATCGAGAAGGGTTGCGAAAAATGGATGAAAAATTCATCAATAACTTGACTTGAAATTCTTCGGGTGTCTGAGAGACCCCCTTCGGCCAACGCGGTTGTTTTCGAGCCGCCGTGACAAATGGGTCAAATAAATGTAATAACATATGTAATAGATATAAAA
This sequence comes from Philopotamus ludificatus, assembly GCA_022495035.1. Classification (NCBI taxonomy): domain Eukaryota; kingdom Metazoa; phylum Arthropoda; class Insecta; order Trichoptera; family Philopotamidae; genus Philopotamus; species Philopotamus ludificatus. The sequence goes on along the minus strand of JAGXCT010036562.1, from coordinate 23,273 downwards.
GAACATCCTAATTTATTAGAGGATTAGAAGGAGGGGGAAGTGTAAATGCGTTACTCTTTAAAAAAATATGCAGCCCTTCTATAACGCTGTCTCTTAATTGCTGTTTTCTACAAAATGCCTTGTCAGCTAAAAAGGCTTTTACTACCTTTATTTCGCTCGGCAATGTATTATATATTTACGAAATATGTAATTTGATTAGTAAACAGCGATTTAGAGGAAGCGCTATAGGAGGGCTGACTATAATAGGAGCTGTGGTTGAACTACTATGTCGTAGTAAATAAATTCTTTCATTCTCAACGTGATATTTGTATTCTTGTAAAAAATATATTAATGATTTTGGGACACGTAACTGATCAATGAGTTCAGAGAGCGCTCTCAGCCACAACACGGATGGATTATTTAACGCTCAGGATAAAAATATCACATGTTTCAATTTAATTTAAATGTTGCTAGAAGTATAAATAGAGGTTTCAGTGTTTCGCTAGAAAAAAGGTAAATTTAATTTAATTAGCAACTAATGTTTAGTTTTTTACATTATTTTTTTTTCTAAATCCAATCATATGCCGCTACTGGACTTTCGTGCAAAAGATTTACAAGCCGCATCTTAGCCCCGACTTGATGCGACCACTGAAATAGTTCAGCTTTTAACACTACAGAATGTGGGGTCATTTCTTTGTCCATAAATTAGGACTAAGTCTTAACCCTTTTAGTCGAAGCGACGCGGCTCTCAATCTTTTCACAACCACCGCCCCAAAAAAAGTTGAAATAAATGATAATTCACATCGGGCATTGCGTAACATGCGTGCTTTTGTTCATCAACCCGGCGACCAATCGCGTGCGAGGGCGTGGTTAAACAACCACTGCTAAAACAAACAAACAGAACCACTGGGTCAGGATTTAACGGAATTGACATTGATCAGTGGCGATAGTACGCAGCGGCTGGACCGCAAGCCCGTCTCAATGGCTCGGTATGTAAACAGAGGGCGAGATTGTCCTTTTGTTCTAAGCGGCATTCTTCAGCGCTTCTCACCGAATTCTCGAAGACCAGCTCGTCTCTCCCCGGCGGACGATAAAAGTGCCAACATCCGCTAACGCATAAATATTTGTTCATCGCCAAATACCGCCGTTGCGGCAACCATTAATTAACAGCGTCGAGTTTACGATCGACTAATATAAACTCGCGGACTTTATGCAATTCCAAGTAATATTGATCATCCGGCATGATTGGAAATGAGTTTCCGAATGATTAATGAATTTGTCATGGGGATAGTTTTTCGATTGTATCGCTACTTGATCAAGTACAGGATTCAATTCGCTCGGTAGAAACATGTTCACTGGATAATGAGTCGATTTCGTAAGGACTAGATTTAATAAATAAATAAGGGAAGTTTGAAGGTGGCTCCAATTAACAAGATCCAATAGAGATATTAAGAACTTGCAGGAAATAAAGAATTACATCGTAACGTCGGAGGAAGGCTAAATAATCTGTTTGCTTGGCGATGAGAGCAATGGATGACAGCATATTCGCTTTAATGGAAACATTAACTTTAGTAACGGCTCTCAAAGTGTTTGCTTTACTAAGTATCAACATTCGGTACTGCTTCATACAACAAGAGCAAGACTCCATAGTTTGCGATCTCTCGATAACAGTGACCTAACCAACACATGTCATGGATCACGACAAAGGAAAGCATTGGTTTCCTGACGAAGCCCCTAGTACATAGATGATAAGGTTTTAGAAGCAGTTTAGGACGGTCAACTATGTAAGAAGGCGATAGCCTTCCCTTATTTGTGTCTCGTTGCATCCTCCGTTATATCCATATCGAATCCTGAGAGGCTCCCACGTTACAACATACATACAGCCAGACGTTAGAACAGTGTTTCTTAACCTGGGTTCGATCGAACCCCAGGGGTTCGGTGATTCAGTCTCCCGGGTTCGGCGGAGGCCAAAACACACACCCGACTTATTGTACGATATTGTGACAAAATGATACGACGTATGATATAATGGTTCGGTGAACGCGCATATGAAACTAGTGGGGTTCAGTAACTCCAACATGGTTAAGAACCACTGCGTTAGAAAATGATTTTTACCAGAAAGGATTATAACTAAAGTAATGAGGTTTAAAAAAGTACGATTTGGTTCAAAATTGTATGCCCTTTGACATATGGTACTAGAGTCAGATACTTTAAAATCCATGAATTGTCAAAAGAATCAATCAGTGCATACAAAAGAATAAAAAGTATTAGCATTTAGAAACTGATAATTGTCAGTAACATAATTAATTGTATTTGGATTTTGGCATCTACGATGAGATTCTTCTAGGGCGGCTCTTTCAACCCGTCGAGATCTTCTAGTGCGTTTTCCATCAATCGTTTTTTCTGGTCTCTTGTAATAGGGTATCCATTTGGTGAGCACTTTGATGGTTTTTTTCTGACCGGTGACCTAAGATATAAATAATAATGCTTTTGAGCTGAAAACGGATGATTCGAGCTCCATTCCGGACGGTTAAAAAATGGGAAACATGACTGACTGCCCTTAGGGGCCATGAGCTAAATGTAAAATATTCTTGGATAAAAATTATAGGTTGACTGACAAATTAGATCCACATTCTGCGCTCAAAAATAGTAACTCTTAGTAAATAGTAACCTTCAAACAATTTTTACTAGCACCATCAAATCTTAGTTGAATTATCATAAAAATCCAAAAACTATAAGGAATAATCTTGACCATCCTTCTAATCTCCGTTTAAAAATATCTTCTTCTTAAATCGGTACCCTCATGTCTGAGGATCGTGACTATTCTTGTTACGAATCTTCTTGATTTTGGCTCTCCAGGATCCTCTGCAGATTCCCTGCCCTTTCCCTTGTGTCCTTGTCCGTTTTCAAGGGCGACGAGCTTCTACGGGCTATCGTTTCTTCTAGCAAGATGTCCAAAGGTGCGATAATCTATATCGTTGCTCATTTCTTTCAGGACAGACACGTTTGTGCGTTTAGCACTCTATGGTATTCTCAGTTTCCTCGCTTGACACCATTCCATCCCTAACACGCCGCATATACAGTAATACCCCCAATAGCGCGAATTTCAAAATAAATCGCGGCAGTCACTCTAATAACACGAGCGCATTCTATTCATGCATAGCTCGACCGTAAACTCTATGCCGTTTGGTTGGGTGCGCCTGTGTGTTGATCTCGCTCGCACATATCTATGTCCTCATATGTGCGAGTGCTCGCCACATTTCTCACCATTCACGCCTGATGTAGACAATGAACCCGAATATTTCATTTATCTAAGATTCATATTTTTTTTTACATTGTTCTTAGTTACGGCAGATTTGTATTTGTATTTTACAAAATTCCCGTAACCCTAAATTATGTATGTGCTTCATTATTCCGATAACGCGTTGTTCCAATAACGCGGTCCCAACTTTCGCGTTATGGGGGGTATTACTGTACTAGCTTAGGGCTGGTTCAATCGATGCAACAAAATTAGAAAGGCGTGATTTTAAAATTATATTTCTGACCAAGTCCATGTATCCGATTAGACCCTCCACCGAGAGGCTTCTAGGGAAACTACCCCATGGAACAGCATAGAATATATCATGACGCAGGATGTTCAGCTGAAGACAGGATCAGAGAACGTGACTAGCCTTATCTAGCCTTATCGCGAAGGTCAGTCAAAAATTGGATAGCTATTATTTAGCCTGGCTCTAACATAAAGATTTGGGGAAGGAATCGCACCCCTATTACCACTGATCAAGAGCATGACTCATTCTAATTGCTGGAGATTCATCAATATGGTGTTGCCGACGACAGACGGTCGATTTTTTTAAACATAATCTGACAGCCCTTAACTGGATTTCTGCGTCGAGCAGAAAGACGCCAGCAATAATTAACAGTGATGCTGTTGACGATGTACTGAATGGATTAACATGTTATCTATAGGTATATCGATAATGAAGAACTCCTCATTCTACATATTAACCCGAGATGTTACTCGCTAGTAAAAAAAAACAACGATATATCGTATTTCGACAGCCAAAGGGTTAATGCGTTTCGATATCTCTTAAATAATTTGATGTTATGTATCTACGATCAAAAGGACAAATCTCTCCTGGCAGTTTGAGGTGCCACAGGTCAACCATGCCCAACCCACCACGCATGCGTATTTAATTATGTTTATGATTGTCACATCGGCCATATGTTTTCAATAAACAAAATTGGACCCCGAAGCGCTTAACACCTTGTCGCACGGGACATAAATCCGCTTCATTGTTGTGTGGGTTACACGACGACGATCATCGATTGTATGGGGCTTTGAACTTCGCGGTATCGGGAACGATCGAAAAAATTCTAAGAATTCGACGGTCTTATCTTAGAATCGTCGGACCATGTGAACGTTTTGTGTGCTCACTGCATTTTTTTTCGCCCGTGTACCGTTCGCTGAAAATCTTCGTGCATCTGCATAAAGCTCAACAACCCATTAACGCCTCAAATAAATTATTAGAATCTGATTGCTCGCATACCATTAAGTATAGTGAGCTACCACTCGTAGGATTAATCAGAAATATTCATGCCCGTTTAATTATATCATTAAATGTCCGCGGCCAATGGATATATGTCGACACATGGGCCCCACACTCACTAAATATTTTTCCTTTACGACAATCGAATCAAAGGGTCCCAACATGGGGTCCCATCAATTTGTACTGCAACAAAACATAACGAAAAAAATATCTTGCTCAACGTCATATTGACCCGTCGATAAATTTGTAGCAAGTTGTTTTTTTACTTTCGAAGGTTCTCAACATGTTGCATAGTATAAATGTGATTGAGACGGAGTTTGGCCGTTCCAGAAGTTATTCAAATGACTCCTGCTGGATGTAGTTGTAAGGACTCTTGGTGCGGCAGACATCCGGACCGGAGATACGGTTGGCGAGCGCGCTTCTTGTTCCGTGAGGTTTGCCGTCCTACCACTCGGACAGTCTCCGGTATAACGCTCTTACGCATAACGGAGAAATAATATTTTTCTTAATATTTCATTCAAAATCCATTAAATAAATCGAATACCAAGCGTAATCGTTATCTCAATCTTTATTAAAAGTTATGATTATCTATATATCCTGTACCAAAAACAGAAAATGCATATCCTCCCAGACGATGAACTAAATATATTATTTAACATTAAGACGTATTTATATTGTATTTAATTCAAATTTGAATAAATATTTGTTTTTTTTTGTTTTATTTTATTCAGACGTCTTGTGTTAAAGAGTGAAATTGTAAAGCTGAGAGTCGATGGGGATGATTTAAGGCGAAGCTGAATAATAAAGCTAGTAAGTATATTTAATAATAATAATAAACAATATTCTTATGGTCAAAGTAATATTTTTTTTTAATTTATAGATTCTATTGTAGCGTTTGGCAAGCTTCTGCAGTAGATCCATAAACTTTTCCTTTTTCCTCGAGACTCGGTCCAGTAGAAAATAAGATTTTAAGGTATGTACTCATATTTATCCTTATAAATAGAATCTATTAAATACTAAAGCATGTCTGCTAATATTTTATATATACAATTAAACTTGAGCAGTGGTAGCGAACCTATGACCCACGGGTCAGACATTGACCTACGATTTTTTTATAAACTCATTTCATCATAATCATCATTTGCCAGTTATGATTCACTCAGTCGTTGAGTGTTTGGGCCTTACCAGACTCTCGAATGGTAGTCGAGATCAAGGGAGTCGGGGTCGCACAATGGCGTGAGGACTACCCTTTTACGTCCATACCGCCTTATCCCAACCCGTCTTGTTATCCGGCTCTTTATAAAGAGATTTTCTTCCCTTAGTCATTCCTGGCATTGGACTTGAATCTTTTACCATTGCTGGTATCGGATTTACTGTCGACTGACACTGGTGGATTTGTCCAGGCACCTTAGTCCACCAGTGTCCTTGCCTCTTTTCTTGGGGTTCCTGCGTGACGAGTCACTGCTAGCATTAACCTTGTTGCGTAATATCGATCCTTTTATCACGGTAAGGACATTTACAAAGGAGAAGTCCCCTAGTAAGAAGGAGGGAGCAAAAGTATCGAAACTAGGTCGATTATTGAACTTTATTTTAGGGTTTTTATTTCCCAGGTTGTATTGGTTCTATTGATGAGAAAAGAGATATTTTAATTATATATTGTTAGTGGTGGATTTTTGTCCACTTTTGACTACTACATAGTTTGTATTAGTTGATTTGGCATTATAGTTGATTTTTATTGGTTTGGTTTATTAGCAAATTATTTCTAACCATTAAATGTTTGGTTATGTGGCTAATCAACGTTATCTCTGTTACGAAATCGTAATAATCGGATAAAACTTATATTTAAATGTTAGGGTTTTTCTTCCCAAGGAATAATGGTACTACTGTTAAGAAAAACTAATTAGCGATTAATTAGGGATAAGGTTGCTAACAGTATATATTGTAATGAGAGAGTGATAGTTATTATTATTTATGACGAAACGAGACATCTTCACTAATGATTTGGAAATAAAAATCTCATACTCATCCCTTCCTCCTTTCTAATTGACGTCACTAACTTATTGACCCCCATCTCAAAAAGTTTCGCCTTCACTGACCTAGAGCTTACATTATTCGTCGTAATTAAGAAGCTTAGCTTCGTCAATTCTTTATTAACCCTTACAGACCTGACTTTTTATTTTTGAATAAAAAAAGTATAATTGATTGAATTCTGTTATATGAGACAACAATGATGAGAAAAGATATATTTTTTTATTTTTTCAAATAATTATTTTGGAAAATACAAAACGTACATTGCAATGTACAAATGGTCTCAAGTACTATGAAATATAATATGGCAGCAGCAGATGATTAAATAATGCGTACAACACGATGTTCAAAAGATCCCAGTGATAATAAAACGAAAAATAATCTTCATAACTAACGTTCAAATTATTGTACATTGCAATGTACTCTGTGTCTGAAAGGGTTAAAATGATAGTTCTTCAGTTGCATCGAGGTTATAGTTTGTTTCTAATTTTATTTCCTAAGATCATCTTCCTCTTCTTTCCTTGCCATCCACGTTTTCAATCATCAGTCTGCCTTCATTTTGCCTTCTCTTTTTAATACATGTTCGAAGAGCATTACAACCATGACACTTGAGGCATCTCAGTATCACATTTTAAAAGCATCCAAGCTTCTTCTCGATGATCCAAGGTCTCCATTTTGTAATATTTTTATTCAATTATTTATCATTCTTCGTTTCTATTTTTAGAGATTCATTGAACTACCAAGGGGAGAGTAAAGTCTTACTAAATTTATTTTCAATTATTTAATGCACCCTATTATCTTCTTGCACAGATTTGCAATAAGATGACTGTAGAAAATGCTACAATTTCGTCACGATGGTTATTTTTTCCTTTAATTAGGTTTAAAATATTAACGGAAATTAAACACGTATTTATAAAAAAAAATGTATAAATGATTTAATGTTAATTCATAGAAGCAATGAAGAAAGAGTGGTTTCAGTAACTGAAATTTTAATTATAGAAATCCGCGGTTTTTGGAAAATATAGTTTGTGTAATAAGAGAATCGAGTTTGATTATCGTTTTCAAGTCAAGTATTTTTAAGTTTTACCGCTTAGATATTTACTAAAATAGTATTGTAGAAAATCCTTGTTCTGAACAATGCTCTTATTTTTGTCCCAGCTGTCCTATATTTTATACATTTGCTGAAATGATTTTTTTAGTCTCGTCTGATTTTTTAGTAAAGAACGCATCCCTCTTTATGACATATTTACCTGCTACCTTTTTCTGGACAATAGATCCTTGATAATGTACAAAGATCCCGCGCTTATTATTTATTATGTACTCGATCTTTCTTATGCGTACTTATCCTTTCAATATTTTTTAGAATATCTCTTCTTTTGTAAATGGATAAAAAAAACTACAAAAGTTCGACAATATCTTTTTACAGCAGCGAAATAGTAACAGTTATGGATATAAAAAAATGCAATTTATTTTATGATTATCTATAAATTCTCGGAATTATAGTTTGAATTTAAAACAATAACGATTATCCGTTGTGTTATATTAATATTCCTTGCACATCCTGTACCAAATTGAGCATTAATTTATTCATGCTGACCGTTGTTACGTGGTCAAGCATATCGATTTTTTTCACTATTTTACTATTATAATATATTACCTACTACAGTTCGAGCAGCGAACATATGGTGGCCAATAATAATAGTCACGAGCTGTACTTCAACCCTTTCGGTCTATTCATTTTTTTGTACGGGCCACTTCAAAAATTCGGGCCATTTGCACCATCCAGTTGGTCAGCGTGTAACTGACTCGCAGAAAAAAAAACAATACAGTGAATACGTGGCCGAATTTTACGTTTTCTCGCTATTTGCGTTCAATTTTTACAGTCGCGTTTTATTGCAGTACATTTAGTACTTTACGCTTTTTTATTTCCCGCAATTTACGTTTGAAAAATTTCAATCAATTCATAAACAAATTCAATTGAATGTGCGACGATTCAATATGTTTTAAATGAATATATTACAAATCAGGGATGACCAACCTTTTTTTACAACGGGCCAACTACAAAATTAAAAATGTTGTTCTCAGATAAGACCAGGGTGGATAAACACATAAAAAATACGGTTCTGTTCGCATATTTCTGCTAATTATTTTTTTTTTATTCGAAGAAATATGTGTGGGGCAGTGCCCCGGTTGCCCCTAAGGACGAGTTGCTCCTGGAGAAACTTATGATAATACAAACGCCGAATGATGAATTCAAATTATCTCTTTATTAACAAAATAAACCAAGTATAAAATAATACTGAATACACTCAATACTATGTTGATAAAGATTATCTAACCGATCTGCGGCTCGAAACCAACCCCGTCGTCCAAAGGGGTCTATTTCCATTATAAATTTGTAAAATCCAAGCATTTCAACTTAAGATATTGAGATAATCTTGCTCAATATATTGACAACAAAAAAATGGTTATATTTTTTGTGTGTCACAGCGGAACGATGTTGTTGGATACCGTGTTATAGAAGGGTTTCCTATATATTTAAAAGATCTGTTATTTTCGTTTGTTAGCTTTTGGCTAACAAACGAAAATAACTGTGGAGTTCGATCTTTATTGAAATGAGGGGTTTTATGATATCTTTTACGTTCTTCTCAAATATTAATGTTTATACATATATATTTTTTATTAATAAGATATTTGACTGCTTCTGCTTTTTTAACCTATCCAGATAACTCTAAATCAGCCGCGTCGTCCGAAGGGGGTCTATTTATAGGGGAAAATAGACCCCGAGAATTTCCAGTCAAGATATTGATGAAGATTTCATTAACATCTTGACTTTTTTTTAAAAAAAAATGGATTATTCTAAGAATAAAAATAGTTATTCATGATGCGCTTCATTTTTGGATTTTTGTTACGGGTGCAAGCGACAAAAAAAAACATTGCGCCCGTGGCTACAGAAGAGAATATTGTATTTTTTATTTTTTCAAATATTTTATCAAAAGAATTATTCGAGAAAACTAAGAGTCCCAGATAGACCCCATCGGCACGGCTAGGTCAATTAAAAAATTTGGCATTGATTCGTTGCCATTAATTGGTATATATTTGCAGATATAGACGACAAGTTTTCAGTCAAAATCTAAAATCTTTGAGATAGTGTGGCCTGCCACATGCGGCCCGCGGACCGCGTGTTGCTCACCCCTGCTCTAAATTGTACTAGTGAATGTACTAGCAAAAATCTGGTACTAATATTATTAAAATCGGAACAACAAGAAGATCCCAAAAATTGTAAGGTATATATACCTCGACATTAACGTGATGACATCTGAAATTATGGATATCGATGATATAGTGGACAGTCACATCCACGTAAAACTTATCCGACGAAGAATTTATCTGAAATATGTGAAGTAGAGGTAAATTAAATGATTTTTTTTATATGTTTTTCCTTCCATTACGTTTTTTTATTGGTCCTTTCAAAAACTTAAAAGCGGGTTTCACTGTATTTATATATTATTACAGTTTGATCTCAGAGTAGTGTTAAGGCCCTGGCACTGGATGCGCGTTGAGCAATATGAGACGTGTCATCCTAAACCCTTTGTCGCAGAGCAGTGACCAGGGACAGGTCCTCATTCATCATCGTCAGAGGCCACCGCCACAATTGTCCTCGGCTTGACCCATGCACATAACATCATCACTCCGATGCCGTAACAGAACGAGGCTATCCATCTCTTTAGAAATAATCAAATGTGCTCGAATGTATTTCTGTCTTTTTACCCTCGCCCCAAAAAATGAACATATGAACATTCAATCTTATCATACCGAAAAAATTTTGAAGACGGGGCGAATCGGAAGTGGGCTTCATTTTTTATCGCGCAAGATGACATATCTTCCCCCATGTCATTTTTTCGATGATAGATCATTTTAATGACGTTTTCCCCTCAGTTTTTAGACAACTGTCATAAAAAAATGCGCCTACATAAATAAAAAAATGCTACGCTAAAATTTTGCCATTTGATACGTTCCACTATTAATTTTTATTTTTAGAAATTAATCTTCGCTTAAATGCACGTTGCTCTATCAAATTATCGAATTATTGTGTATACAGGGTGTATTCATTATTGTTTCCGTTTGAGCGTCTCTAACTCTGTAATTATTAGAGACATATATAATACTTTCTAAGGAGACTCTGTGCATAAGAATGCAATTACTTCAACCATTTATTGTTTAATTATTTCGCAATTATTTAATTACTACGCTAATTGTTTGTTACGGAAACTTGTATTTTTGTCCAAGCTTTATTTTCACAATGTCTCATTGTTGTGGTGATACACATATCCTTGACGTATCTTGATATTGGTAGCCTTGTTTGATTACGACTTTAATAAATTAAGTGGCGTAAGTGATAATTGAATACTTTAAAGAATAATATCTGAAGAATGGAAATTGACGATTTAGCGGACAGTAATTTTCAATTCGATCCATTCAATTCCAACAAAAAAAGATTCTATGAGTTATATTGAGGGGCTTAACCTAGCCGTGCCGATGGGGTCTATTTGGGACCACATGTTTGGGATTTTTCTCGAATAACTCTTTTAATATAAATCCTACATGTCACAAACTTTTTGTATTTGTCTAAAAATGTCTAAAGAATTATATTATAAATAATCAATGGCCTTTATTGTCAGCAATTGTGAATAAAAATGCGTTTCTATTCGCTCCGTGCCGGGTGCGAGCGAGAAAAAACATCACGTAAGTGCGAGTAAAACCGCACATCTGTCAGAGTAGGAGACGAGCCCTGTGTCGAAAAATTCAATTTTTCTACTGATATACAATATATCAGAAATAATTATTTTTATTCTTAGAATAATCCATTTTTTAAATGGAATTTAGTTTTAATTCGTATCAATATATCGTTGGGCAGATCTCGTATGCTTTAATGATGTGATCCCTTTTCCGTTAATTAGAAAATGTTTTCTTAATTTATTGACAAGTTCACGCCTTACCAAATCGTTCAACCCTTATTTTTTCGATCATGTTATATTAAAAACCGTAAAAAACTGAATTCAGTATACAGTAAGACTTACGATCACCTCCACTTATGATGCAGCCGATTGCTTTATCTTTGACTACAACCTATAACTATTTTTGAGAAAAAATATAGACTCTTTATTAAGAAATTTAGCCGTGCTACATATCACAAACCTTTTTTATTTATCTAAAAAAATCTAAATATAATAAATAATCATTGTCCTTTGTGGTGAGACATCTTCGAGAGCACATTGTCATTTACGCGACATATTGATTAGTGAAACTATCCAAATATCGAACAAATTATGAAGCATGTCGTCATTAATTATTTTGTGTTTAGAATAATCCATTTTTTTTAAATGTCAAGAAATGAAAAAGAATTCAATATCTTGACTTGAAATGCTTGGGGTCTATTTTCATACAAAATATACCCCATCGGCCAGACCCGTTGATTTTTTACAAGCATTAAAGACGTACAAGAGAACCTCTCAATCAACCGATTTGCCGTGATTATCTTAACCTATCCGCCACGGCGACTCGAAAACAACCGATTCGTCCAAAGGGGTTATCTCAGACACCCCTAGCATTTCATCAATATCTTGACATTTTTGTTATTTCGGTACGTTTAGGTTAATAAAAAATTACTTTCGTTTTCCTCGTTTTAAAGTCCCTTCATAAACGTAATGAACGGCTTTTTTATATACAGTCGACCCTCCTATAACGTTTCCTGTAAATCGCTGTTTTCTACAAAATTTAAATATTTTTAAGGTCAATTTGGAAATTCTATCTATAATACATTGCCGAGCGAAATAAAGGTCAATGCTCTTTGGTTGACAAGGACTTTTGTAAAAAGCAGCGATTTAGTGGAAACGCTATAGGAGGGCCGACTGTATGTATCTCAATATACGCATATTTGTGTTGACTTAAAAAATGATAAAACCAGATGAATTCAGAAGATACTGCTCTTTCCAAAAAAAAAATGGTGTGGTTAGTACACGGATTTTCAATGCTAATTTTCTAAATATGTGACGTTTTAGTTAGCATAATATCATCATCATCATTTGCAAGTCACGAGACACTCACTCGCTTAGCGTGCTGGCCTTACCTGACTCTCGAATGAATATTTTTTTATATAATCATTTTCTGTACATTGAAATAAGCGTTTCAGATAATCAGTTAGGAAAAAAGTTCACAATTCACGGTTCGAAGCCCTGATAAAAAAATTAAAAAAAAACAATAATTTGGAGCTGAACCAAATGCCGAAAAACCAGTTAATATATTTTTATTAGTCTCGATTTTTAACTTAGTAATAAATGACTCAATGGATTTAATTTTTTTGCCACTTTAAAAGCTCTTTCAAAGCATTGCGAAGAAAACAATAATCTTTTTTTACCGTTTAAATCGAGGGATGTATGTGTTTTGCATTAATCCATATGGCAGGAAATACTTGCGTCGAACAATCACATGCTTGTTTTCGCAATTTATTCCAAAAAAAATAAGATGCAAATTCCAGCTGCACAATGACACCAAGGTCCCAAATTGAAAGTCTCACGTCGACTATCCAAACATCGTTTTATGCGTTTTTAAAGAGCTCCTTTGCATGCCACAATGTTGCTGGCAGCAATTTGTTTGGGCCAACATCTGCCAGGCCACTCGCGCAAAGTCCACGGCCACCTTTGCCGACCGAATAAAATATGCCAAAAATATGGCCAATATACAATTCCGCGACTTTCCCGGGACACGTTCGCGGCTTATCAAGATGACATTATCGATCAGCCATGCGAATTAATTGGCGCCAGCTCTTAATTGTTGGAATTGTGCGAGAATGCCAAATATTAACGAACGAAAATAAATTTCTCACAGTTGCGTTGGTGCATCCGTGTTTATTTAGAAGTTGAATGCATCAAAAACGGATATGGGGTCTCAAGGAAAGGGTTGGAGCACCATCTGAGACCTTCGCATAGAGCCCCCTTTGACACCTGAATCAGATGCCAAGGGATGATTCTACTGTTTGAGACATCTGCTTCGACTGCGTACAGTCGTCGCAACAACTTTACCATTTGCATAATTCGAGCTCAGTGAATTTTGCGGTCATTACCGATGCAGATGCATTTTTACGAATGTAATGGGCCGACGAATGAGCATACATATGTATTACGGATAATTGTTGATTATTGCCATGGGATAAAACGTGGATATTTAAAGGTTATGTCAATTGAGAAAAATAATAATACAGCTTAATTTTATATATTTATTTATCATAATGCGTATTATAAATATTTTCGCTTTAAGCTCGATGGTAAATAAAATATTTATTCCTCCAATTCTCTATTTAACCGATCCGCCAAGGCGGCTCGAAGTCAGCTCTGGCCGATGGGGTCTATTTTGTATGAAAAAAGACCCCAAAAACAAGTCAAGAATTGATCAATTCTTCGACAATACCTTGACATTTGTTTTAAAAATGGATTTTTCTAAGAATACAAACAGCTACTCATGATATGCTTCATAATTTGGTCGGTAATTTGGATTTTTTAAATTATTATGTTTTTATACTTCTTTTTTCTCACTCATATTCGGTACGGATCGTTAAAAAAACATCGCACCTATATCGTGCTATTGGAAATATTTTTTTCGCATTTGCGAACAACAAACGTCAATGATTATTTGTTTATTTATATTTATTTTTTATCCATTTTTGGACGAATACAAAATGTTTGTGACATGTAGGATTTATATTAAAAGAGTTATTCGAGAAAAACCAAAAACTTGGGGTCCCAAATAGACCCCATCGGCGCGGCTAGGTTAAACGGTTTCTAATATTCCATGTTGTTAACATTATTATTAATTGCAACAATTCTCTCGTTCTGTAAAAAAATCAAACGTTGATAGTAATCTCCAAATTATATTAAAAAGCATTTTCGCCGAGAGCGCTCTCTGACTAATCTGGTTAACCGCTCAGATTTAGCGCCAAAAATCAGAAACGTGCAATTGAGATCATAAAATATTTGTTTTTCAATCACTTCTACGTTCAAACGTAGTAAAAATCACTTAATATTCTTAATATTGATAAATGTATCTAGTCAATAATGTGGGTATTATATTTTAATAATTAGGGTATTAATAATTGAGAATAATGTAAAAAAAACATGGATTTATTTCTGGATTACCTAATGTATGTAAAGTAAATCTTCCTATAACGTCCCTGCTATACCGCGGTTTTCTATAACAGTTCCTCCTATAGCGCTCCTTCCTAGAGCGTAAATTTACAAGGTCAAATGACATATTTCATAAATATATATGTAATACATTACCGTGCGAAATCAAGGTTGATGCGCTTTAGTTGTCAATAAAATATAACACGTGACATTGACATTTAACAAGATCATTTAAATATGCGAATGGAAAAATGATTTAGTTTAATTTACAAAATTAAAAAGCCCCCTTGCCAAATTTCGTATGAGTACCTTAAATTAAACCTATAAACCTTTGGTTTCTATAACGCGAGTTTTCTTATAACGTGGTCCCGATTTCTTCGTTATAGGAGGGTTCACTGTATATGTATATTTAATATATGCATAATTTGCTAGAATATTAAAAAAAATAGTAAGATAGAAATGATAGAAATGTCGCCTAATATTGAATCATAATGATACTTTTTTTATTTTAATTTATGATTTGGCGATCGTGAATTTAATGTAAGTCTATGCTTTATTTTACAAGGATTTAATCCTTTCTGTTATTGAATATTTAAAAAAAATGATTTTAAACCTTAGATTTTATTTATAACGAATGATTTAAATTAAATCAATTATTTTGCGTTTATTTGTAGGGGTGTACCTTAAAAAACTGAAGAAATCGTAAAGGGTTGATGCAACATGTGGCTCCCTAAAACCGATCTGCTTCTATCTATGCCAAGATAAAACACACATACACACGTGGATGTGTACAGTTATTTTTACAGCTCTAATAAAATGATTAACCCATTAAATTTAACTAATTAGCCGAGCCAATGACATTTTATCTATACACCGGAATACATCTCAATTAGTTGGTTGTAATTGATATTACTGTTTTTTTATTACACTAATTACAAAGCCACTGATACATTATTAATGATGTGCGGATCTGGCCTCGATTTTTACAAGGCGCCCCGGGCGGTATCGGTTTCGGAGGCTGAGACCGATTGTTGCATAACGTCTTTATTAAATCTCTTGATTTATGATTCGCAGTCATTGTAATAATGAGAATTGAAAGTGTCTCACTGTATGATCAATCGATGCAGAGTGCAATCTCGCACGTATATATTTTTTTGCGCAATATGAGTGATGTATGCACATGCCAATTTGTGCTCCAGAAATAGACTGTCTTTATTAGAAAAATGTGTGTGAAAGATTGTTTTTTAGTAAATCCGAGTCTCCCTCTTAGTATCGTTTTTTTACCCACTTCCTCTTTTTTAACACGTGTCGAACCGTGCTGATCAATGTAGAAATATTCGGAAATGCGAACCATATTGAGCAATTAAACCGTATCCGCAAACAAAAAATAGCATAGAAATCTATTAACTTAAAATTAATACTATTTTAATTTAATTATTATTTTTTTCCTCAAATTTAATTAATTAGTACTTTCCACTCTGTTCACTTATAGTCGAATCTATGAGTACTCTCATTTTATTTTTTTACAAATTTATTAAAAGAGATCCATTGGGAAGATAAGAATAAAATGGATATATAGCAGGGATGAGTAACCCGCGGTCCACCGCACTTTCTCGTGCGGTGGACCGCGGAATGGAGATAAAGAGAAAAGTTCTGTATTACCGTATACAGAAAGTCGCTTTTCGTTTGCTGGATAAAGCTCTCTTTGGGGCAGGCCTGAATATGCCCCCCTACACTTATTTCTCTGAATAAAAAAATAACAATTAGCAGAAATATGCGAACATTCTTGGGACATTCTTGTATCCGCGGAGTGGAGATAAAGATAAAAGTTCCGTATTATCGTATACAGAAAGTCGCTTTTCATTTGCTGCATAAAGCTCTCTTTGGGCAGGCCTGAATATGCCCCGCCGGTTTATATTTTCTACTCGATTCGAAATATAAACGACACCGTCGACGTTTTTCGACTATATTTTGCATTTCTCTTTTTTGGAATTTGGATTTCATCAAAAACGACATTTTAAGTCGTACGTTAAACGTACTTTTAAAGAAGCATTTATTTTTTGAGTTTTGTGTAATGCAAAATTATTTTTGTTTAATTTCGCAATAAAAAAAATGATATTCAAAAATTAATCACTGCACTAAAAATACATAAAGTTCATTTTTTGGAAAAAAAGGCAGGGGGGCACTTCAACCTCATCATGCCTTACCTTTTTTTAAAGTCACGAGCCGCCCCTGAGTTTCTTAGATGCGGCTCGCACAACATTTTTAAATTTGTAATTGGCCCGTTGTAAAAAAGATTGCTTATCCCTGATCTATAAAATTTAATCTGATATCCGATTGAAAAAATACATTTATTTTTAAATTAAATAAAATACTAGGTTTAAGTTCCAATACGCCTGACCCAAGTAGTGAAAAAGGATTAAGTTAATTTTAAGCAATGTCCACTGCGTTTTTTGTACGTTAATATCAATAAAAAAATGATTCTGTACGCAATAATATGACGATGAGCTAAAAATATTCTCGGAAATTCTGAAATGGAACAAAAAACATTGCCAAATGTCCACGTGGAATATATTTCACGATTATTAAAAATAGCACCAGATCAAAACATCCTGTGACCCACATCTCTCTTAAAAAACGACGCATATGCAACATTTTTTTGGCAATTCCTTCATATATCGGCTGCAGATGACACACTTTTTTTAATGAACTCATTATTTCCGAGACGCATTTTTAAAACCACAGCACCTGGGTCTCTTAGGTATATGCACAAAAAAAATGAGATTTTTTATGTATTAGATATTGTATCGAATAATCGGACCACCTAGTCTGAGGATCTGGTGTCCTTGTTAACACCGAGGATCACCGTGGGTGGGACCGGAGCCACTTCATTCATCATCAGATATCGCAATCAATCTCCGATCTAGCGAGACCACTGTGCCCCGAACAAGGATCGGGGAAGGATCGTTTACTGTTTCAATTTTTTTGTGTTTTTTTAGAGTAATTGTTTGGCAATGTTGTGTATGAAAGCACGTGCTTGTAGCACGTGGTGATATCGTGATTAGTTATATGATACTGCACTTGTATTGATGGGCAAGAGTGCAAAAGTGGTCTGCAAATATTGCACCACAATAGTTATCGATTCATCGAGCAAATAAAAAAAAATGCATCCTCAATAGGTTATACCAATAGTTCTCAAATTTCGTAGATTAAAAATATAAGTAATCGAGGATTCAGGATTCACAAATTTTATTTTAGCAGATAATTGGTATCGTTGTACTCTAGCTGTTGCGATGGGCAAAATTGGGTACCCAAAATTTTTGGGGTATAATATTATATATAATCATTGCGCCTTAATTGTCTGTAATTGCGAAAAAAATTAAAAACAACAATATTCGCTGCTGTTGCCGTTTTTTCTCGCTCCCATCCGGTACGATGTGCAAGTGCGAGTGAAACGTATATTGGTGACGCCGAGCTCGCGCGTCACTTACGCATAATATTGATTAGTTAAAAAATCAAAAAAACAATCAAATTATGAATCAAATCATGAATAACTATTTTTATTCTTAAAATTATTCATTTTAAAAAAAATGTCAAAATATTGTTGAAGAACTCATCAATATCTTGACTTGAAATACTTGCGGGTAGCTGAGAGACCCCGTTCGGACGACGTGGCTGTTTTCGAGCCGCCGTGCGGGATGAGTTTAAACCTATTTAATATTACTAGGTTTAATTCTACATTTTATGTATTTTAACAATTGATTTATAACTAAAATCGTGTAAATTTGTAGATGATTAACGATCGATTTATTTGGTTAAATCAACCCCCTTTAACTCTTAGTCTTTCACTCTTTACGCGTCTGCGTCTTCTTATACTTATTAATTAGGAATTTGTTATTGTATGTATTCCTAAAGAAACCATCTTTTTATTTTAAAAAAATTATATTAATTTAATAATGTTAATGATTTATTTTGAAACAATGAGTAACTCAATAACGTAATTTTAATGAAAACTGACTCTTTTTTAACGAAACATATTTTTTCGAGGATATATATTTTAATAAACAAAAAAATCGTCTTAAGAAATCCGTATTAAATGTATTTTTATAAAAGTCTTCAACAACAGTAAATCCTTCTATAACGCTTCCTGCTATAGCGCGGTTTTCTATAACAAGTTCTACAGTTCCTCCAATACCTCTCGTTACACCTAATTTTTCCTAATATGTAACAATCGTTGCCTTGTGGAATAAATATAGGGTCAATCGCGTTTGGTTGACAATGAAAAATAACTCGTGACATTGACATTGCACAAGGTCATTTGATATACGCAAATGTAAAAATGATTGATTTATTATTTTGTTAAAAAAATTAAAGAGTCCTTTTCCTAGATTTTGTATGAGTGTCTTTGTGGTCCGATTTCTTCGTTATAGGAGGGCTGACTATACATAACTATCCTTCTTTGATGTATTCAAAAAAATCGTTCTTTGAAATCTGGACCATGAAAAAAAAAGGAAGAAAATTATGCAAATCAAAACGATTCTCCATTATTTTAGACATCTCTCTAGAAAACCCGATAGCGTCAAGAAGCCCGTTGCCTATCCACCGGAGCAACCAAGTCAAGAAAGACTGCCAAGGGCTCCTGCATAGTACCTTCAATGGGAGATACGAAATGCCGAGGATCCTGGAGAGCTATAATTAAGAGTATACGTGTCAAATATGGTCACGATCCTTATACATGAGGGTGCTGACTCAAGAAGAAGAAGAATTATTTCACTTTAAGTTAAAAAACCTAAGCGTACAAGTCTTCTGACGTAGAAAGATATGCTTTTATTTCTTTTATGCTATTTCTTATTATTATGAACTATGTATGAAGGTTATGATCATGAAGATCCCTTTGGGTGATGTTTCTTTAGTTACAACTCGATTCTATTGTTCAAAGAAATGCATTCTAGTAAGTAAACGAAGACCGAATCTCTCTAAAAACCTTGTAGACACTCGTGTTTTTCTCTAGATACCCAGTTCTTTTAAGTATCCATACAGCAGTTCTTTTGCATCTTGAAACAACTCGATACAATTGTTTTTTCTCCACACTACACCTCAAAAATTATATCAAGAATTATTTTTAGTTACAAAAGCTTTAGGCAATCCTTTGGATGAACTATGATGAAGATGTATGAACTAATCTTGCCAATTAAAAAAAGTCTAAAGTGCCAAAAGCTGAGAATCTGATTTCTGAAATGCATAATTTCAAGAAACGAGCCAGAGCTGGATTAAAATTTCGGTGAAAAACTATCTACTGCGTAAACATAAGAGAATTGATAGATAATTTTGATTGAAATCATTATTTAATCATATTTTTGACAGTTGTCTATGCTTACTTACTTAATGATACATGTAATATCTAAACCCTTCCCATCTGGAAACGAAAGCTCTCTACGTCGAGCTCTCCACTCTACAGACTCCCTCTAGAAAATATGATATATAGGCGATTAAAATCTAAAATTATACTCTTTACCCATCTGGAGACGAAAGCTCTCTACGTCGAGCTCTCCACTCTACAGTCTCCCTCTAGAAAATATGATATATAGGCGATTAAAATCTAAAATTATACTCTTTATTAGAGTATCATTACTCCCGTTTTATTATGTTTGTACACACACAGTCGCGACGGGGATCCACTCTGAGGCTTCGTGGTTAAGCCGCGATGAAAGTGGTGCAAGTCGGACACGTGTTTAACCACCGCGCCCGCTTCCTGTGAGCTTCATCCAGAGCCGAGGGGACCCGGCACTTCCTGTTGACAAGCCGTCACCGAATCCTGCCACCGGCAATTTCATATAAACAAAGTAAAGACCGTGACCATAAAGAAGCCATGTCTTGTTTAGACACGTTGTCGTCATACCGAGTCATAGCCAAATTAATGCCACGCGCTACCAGCGCCGATCCAATCTCGGCTCGTGAAATTAACTCTGGTGATTTTTTTGATTAATGGATCGAATGTAATTCTCTATCGCGAGCAAACAACTCACTTTCTCGCAAATATTCGAAAATAAGCCACGTATCCAATCAAGGACCACAATCAGCGTTGCTTAACGTGATTGATTGCCGATCGCATTGATTAAATAATACGTTTTTTTTTCAAATTTTAATTATTGTCGGGCACGCGATTCGTTTGTTGGGATACCTTAATTGGTTCCGAGTACTTTCCTCACAAAAGACCAACCATTCACAGTGTAGTTGGTGTGGTACATATATAGAGAATGGGAGCAGGATCGCAAAGGTCTAGCAAATTGAATTGATAGCCAGCACGTGCGAGCCGGATTGAAAGGGAAACGATAGAAATGGAAAGGATGAAAGGTGTCAGGAAATGTACGTCGGATGTCGGAGGCGAGACGGGATTAGTTCTATGGACGACATAGAAATCAGAGGCTTTGTGATCGCTAGATGGAGAACGCTGATAGATTTTTGAATTGATGCATTCGTCGTAATTGAATGGTATCGCCGTGATTAATTATATGTATAAAAACGATCAAGCGTACGTTAAAAAGTATATAGAAGAATATATTCAAGAAAAAAAATTAAAAAGATGCTAAATGCGATAACAAATAAAAAATATTTGTTGTGTTATATAATATTATTGTCCGCAATCGCGAAAAAAAATAAAAACAACAATATGAGTTTGGATTTCCGTACCGGATGCGAGCGAGAAAAAATATCGCGCGCGTGCAGGTGATGAAACCACATGTGACGAATCGGTAGCGTGCCTCAGTCGCGATCAAACAAATTTTCAAGGTATTGTAGAATAATTGATCGATACCTTGACATCAAGTGTTTGGGGTCAATTTTTATCCAAAATATACCCCATCGGCCAGAGCGGTTGGTTACGAATCGCCGAGACGGGTCGGTTAAATGAACTTCGTGGAAATTTTATTATAATTAGTTAAATAATAGAGTCAAAAAGGCTAGAAAATATTTTTTTGATATATACAACGTTTGATTTTATAACCGATCCCTCACGGCGGCTCGAAACAAACAGCGTCGCCTGGTGGAGTCTATTTAGTATGAAATTAATATATGAAAATAGACACCAAGTCGACTTTTTTTAAAAAATGGATTATTCAAAGAATTTAAATTCATAATATATATTAGTAGAAAAATCCAAAATATCGACCAGATTTTTTTTTACTAATTAATGTAACGTGTAAACGAAGCGCACACGGCGATGTCCCGCTGCAGAGTGAGCTGCACGCCGTGTTCTCGCGGCACGTGTCTAGTGCGTTTCTCTGACACTTGGCACATCGTACCGGATGCGAGGGAGCAAAAAATCGCACTCAATATCTATTAAATTATTTTTAATATTCATTCTTTAAACTTTTTTCAACAAATACAAAAAGTTTGTGACATGTAGCATTTATTATAAAAGAGTTTCGAGAAAACTAGGGGTCCCAACTATACCCCATCGGCACGGCTCGGTTAATGCAATTTTCAGTAAGGCGTCAATCGACGTCTATTCTGTCTTTATTCCTTTCATATTGGCAAAACGTCGTTTTTTAGAGATTTTTCATATTCGGTTATAGCCCAGGGGCCTATGACTTACTTATTTTGGAGCTTTGGATACTAGAGTGCTTTTTTAAATAAAAATTCTAAATTTTCTATTATTGTCAATAATTCAAAAATATTCTAGAACATTAAAGTAAGTATCTAATATGGCTACTAATGTCAAGATATGTCCTGTATAAGTATAGCATCACAACGACAAAATATTGCGACAATTGAATATATACAATTAAAAATTTAAGGGTTTCGATTCTTTTTTTTATCAAAACTTATACTTATATATCCTTCTGTTATTTGGAATCACTGTTGATTTATCACGTGTAATGTGTATATTAACCCTTTTACCCCCAGAGGGATAAAATATCGCCTTACAATGCTAATATAGAAAATCCCAAGGGCCAAATATTGGCTCGGTAGTTTTTTAATTTAATTTATACATATGTTTGTTAAAATTTAATGTAAATCGTGTTGGGTCGATACCTTTTTGTACTCGTATGAGCACGAGGGTTCGATATTATAGCCCTACAACTAATAAGATCACCTAATAAAAACCAAAAATATTTTTTTGATGAACTTTTAATTTTCGTTCATTTTTTTTAATTTAATTTTGTGATTATTTATTTTAGTGTCTAATTTTTAAATTTACTCGAAACTAACTACCCTGTGTAACTAGAAATGAAAAAATCTGTTAACTTTAATCTGAATTTCTTTTTTAACCCATCGAAAGCAACCGCATCGTGCGAAGGGGGTATCTTAGGGACCCCAAGGCATTGATGAATTCTTCATCAATAACTTGTCATTTTAAAAAAAATGCATTATTAAAAGAATTAAAATTGTTATTCATGATATGCTTCATAATTTGATCGATCAGTGGGAAATTAATTACGTAATTAGTGGGAAAACGTAAATTCGGGGTACTAAATACTTTGCAACCCGTTTTTTACGTTTTTGAAGAATCTAGTCAAAAAAACTTAATTAGCGGGAA
>JAGXCT010036561.1:0-30617 GCA_022495035.1 Philopotamus ludificatus | reverse complement strand
ATCTAGAAAATGTCATTGTTTGACACTTTCCAATACTTAATGGAAGACGATTTAGACGATATGGAATTGTAAGTGATAGCGATGATGAATGAATGATCTATTTTATGATTTTAATAAAAAAAATATAAATACGTATATATAAATATATTGTTTCGATTATTTATTTAAAAAATAAATAATATTAAGTAACTTCGATATTTTTATTTTTATGGTAATACTTAATTTTGAATGAATATTTTTTTAAATGCAATTATTGACAATAAATTGTTATTTAGTATAATTATTTTTTCAGAGTAATTAACTAAGCTTTTCAATTGAGGCACATTGTAATATTTGAGAATTACTATATTTGATAAAGGACACATCAAAGGACTTTTTTCATGTATAAAATATTAAAACGTATTTTAATATTCTTTGATATTTTTCATAAACGTATAATATTATAGACGAGTTTCAATAATATGAATCCTTGATTGGATCAAGCGCCGGTTCAAATTTAATCCCGTCGAATAATCGGATGCTTCGAGGCTTATAGAACCGCAGTAATGCTAATTTCCATTAAATCAATATCCTTATATTATGGAATACGGACTATTGCCATAACCGTGGAGTTGGTTGCCCTATGAAATGCAGAATTTAAATAACACTGTATAATTTTACTATTTCGTATCATTCTATCATTAATCGGTCAACGTTATTTTATTCTTCTTATGAGTGGCGACTCGTCTATATACACTGCGGGGCTGCAGCACCCCCAAGCAAATTGAAACAAAATATATTTTTTTTGAAACAGAATCTACGCTTCTTCTTCTTCTTCTACACTTTAAAATATTTTACCCACTGATTACCCCATTTGACTATTATATATATTTATTTTTCTAAATATGCTCTGATCATTTTGTAAAATAAATGTACATAATTTCTTTATATATTTTTTTATTAAACAGTCGCTTTAAACTATCCAACGCACACCTGATCAAATAATTATCCTAATTTATATTCGATTTTAATGCTGATTTATTAAATTAGGCTTAATTATAGGCATCGGTGGTTCAGTGGTAGAATGCTCGCCTGCCACGCGGGCGACCCGGGTTCGATTCCCGGCCGATGCAACTATTTTGCTTATTGTTAATCATAATGTCTAATAATTGAAAGAAACATTTTACGAACCTGAATTAAAAAATAATTTTAAAATATATAAAAGGAGAGAAGGCAGAGAATGGTATTGTCTGTGCATTTTAATAATTGGCTCAGAGCACCTATGGGCGAGTAATACGAATTGGCTTAGATTTGAATAGAAACAATATAAGAATAATCTTGCATGTTGTTACTTCTGAAGTCTAAATTATCTTTTCATACATATTGGTCGATTATCAGTTATCCGAAAAGTAGAGAAGAAAGGTGATTGGCAGTAACGCGATTGTATAAAAATTGGAGTTACAATTGGGAAAATTTATTTTAAGGATTTAAACTTTGATATAGAGGCTCGAGGATACCTATTTGATCACAGTACATCTGATAAATGGCATCTAAACTCGACTGTCTGGAATCCTTTTGACTCTTGTGTGTAGGATTTAGTTAAGAAGCTGTGATTAATGTTAGAGATGCCTCAAGTACAAAGTTTATCTATCAACCATTATTTCATTCTTATGTACGGAATTAATAATACGTGCAGATTCAATATGATAATTCTAATTGATGTAAAAATGGCAATTTAACGATTCTACAAGCTAATGAATGAAAACATTTGTGGTAAACAATAAATACAATAATGTTTAAACACATGTTAAGTACATTATGGTATTATGATATACTAAAATAATAATTATTAATTCATATAAACTAGGTAGAATTTAGTATTAAGCATCGGTGGTTCAGTGGTAGAATGCTCGCCTGCCACGCGGGCGGCCCGGGTTCGATTCCCGGCCGATGCATATTTTTTTTATCCGTTTGTTATCCAGTCAGTTTTCGACTTACGACGAAAATAAAAAATCATAAAAAACATGTTTGTCAAAATATGGTACAAATAAGATAGTCGATTGGAGTTGGAAAAGTGGATTGTCTTATCTCTAACTATAATTTATAATTATCATGAAAAAAAATGAATTTTGCTTTAACAACTCATGGAATAAAGAATGTCTTTCAAAAAAAGTAACACGTAACGATTAAACAAATTAATCTACAAGCAAAAAAAGGTAATGTAAAATAATAGTATAACATAGTGAAACATTGATCGCAAAAACAGATGTATTTAGGTAAATTATATATTTTTTTTAAACTAAAAACAATTATCGCAATAACAATACATATATTATATAATTCAATTAGAGGAAAAATGAGTTACACGAATTGAATAAACTCAAAAAACTAATGCAGCTTTTGCCTAAGTAATTTAATTGAGAAAAATAAAAATGTGGACTGAGACATCGATATATCTTTAAAGGTACGTCACCTAATTTAACAAGCACTTGCCTGTTATCATGAAATTTATAAAGAAATGATTAAAAAAACTACTCAAGCTAACCCTCATAATTTTGCAAGAAAATCAAACCCCATTACTGTAATCGCTGAAACATCGTAGGAGTTACAATTGGATATATAGCACAAGTGATAAAAATACTTCAGAATAATTTTATTAAATATGTAAAGTTAAAAATGAGCAATTAGAAATAAATACAATTAACGCACTAGATATCTTTTATGACTTTTATTTAGTGAGTGGTGTAGATATTAAAAATTGAAATAGTATATTTCGCTAATACAGGTTTTTCACATCAAATTAACCAACCACTTTGCGTTTTAAATTAATATTAACAATAATAAAATATATGAAAATCGGCACGTATGTCAAAAGAGCTGTGTCAATATGACTGCACCGAGTCGCAGTGGCGTTTAGTGTTGTTATTCCCCCCGCACTCCTCTATCGACCCGCATCCGTCCAACACCCGACGCTGGTAACGCTGACAAGCAGACAGCGCTCTTGCTCCACAACGCACGGAGTAACACTGCCTGCGTAGATACCGACCAGATTAATAAATATAAATTATATTTATATTTTCGTATACATAATCTATAGACGTATATATTATTATTTATTTAAGTGGCCTATTAAACCTGAGGCGGGTCTTTGCTACCTGGAGGACACCTTCGTCTCAACCATGATGTCATGACTGTGAAGGACGTTCTCCAGGTTATCTTGGCTCCTTCGAATACGGGTCAGGTCGCCAGCCATAAGCCCGGGAGCCGAGCTTAAGGCTGGCGCGGATTGTAACAACAATAATCAGACGAGGCTAGAACCAATTCGTATTTAATTAACGTTCTGATCGTCACCGAATTGGCCTGGATAGCGGCTTGACTCCTCATAGTTCCGTAAAATTTACGAAACCATGATTGTTCCCAACCGCCATCGTTGTCACGTCCAATACCGATACGCGACAGCACTCGATTCAACATAGGATTTAATATGTGTAAATTAAAATATCTATCCAGTATTTGTCATTATTAATGAAAATCTAAACCCCAATGGAGGATGTATGATGTCCCAAATGCTCTAATAATAAAGAAAATATATTTTTTATGATTTTGGGTAAGGTGTGTTTTTCGGCACACGTCCTGTGCGGTCATATAGGTCAAAACTCAGAGAACGCTCTTCGTGGCAACACATGTGGACTATATAATATTTTGGGCTAAAAATAGTTGGGTTACCAGAAATACCCCATTGGCCGTCTACGTGCGGTTTATACACCGTGACGTGTAACGGTTAATAATAATTATTCAATATAAATTACAATCATCCGTTATAAATTATTTTAATTTATATCTAATTATATAAAGTATTAAATTGTAGTTATGATCGTATTTTGTGATAATTTTTCAGTGTTGTAAAATATGCTTTTACTTTTCAAAACTACACCCAAAAGTTAATCTTTCTGGCGTGTAATGATATTTTAACACGATTCCAACTAATCACCTGCTGTGTAATTGTTATATAATTTCCAAAAGTTATATAAATATTGGATCAATATAAACTATTTCTATTTAATCATTATTTTACTAATTGAATAGACGACAAATTATTTCATGTAATTTGAATTATTAAATAAAACAGCAGTTTAATTCGGGATTTTATTATTTATCTTATATTTATATTCATACATATATGTATTGACGGTGATTATTTTTCATGATGCACGAGAAAATGCATTGCACCGAATATATTCACCAAAGCGAAATGGAATTTTAAGTATTTAGATTTTTTACTAAAATACGTTTACCTGAATTTATTTATTTATTCAGGTGGGAAAACGAAAAACGTCACATTTAGGAAACGTTTTCGTGTCGTCGAGGAAATTTGTGTCAAAGTTTTTTAAGACTAGCAACACTGGGGAAATCGTCCGACGCGAATATTGAAATACATCGAACGAATAAACCGCGCGTTAATGGTGGTTTTTCACTTATGAAATTGCTTTCAAAACTTTCTCTGCATTTTATAATATGATTTAAGTATCGCAAATCACGAATTAGGATTTTTAAATTGATATTTAACACGAATGCAATATGTTAAAGTGATTAATGCATGTACTATATATATAAATATCACAAACGATAAATCTCATTATTTATTATTTCCCATAAAAAAAAATATTAATAGAAAATTATATTATATCAGTTGAATTAAATATACTATGCGAGGAGATTAAAAAAGCGCGTTATTAATTTTTACAACACTACACCTATATTTTTATATCCTTATCTTTACAATTTGTCATTTTTATTTCTATCGAGATATCAAATTATTAATACATACATCATTTCTACATTACTTTACATTTACATAATAACGAGCGGAGAAAAAAATACATATATAACATATAAACTTTTTTTTCGATACATTTTAAATTGCAAGATACGACATTCTCTCTCTTAAATCCTGTTCAGTAAATACAACGAACCTCCATGCTTTTTCGCAACGTAATGCGGAGGGAGCACCCGACTCCACAATCGGAGCAGTATCGGTTTACCTCTGCCGTTTGTACAGTGGGGGCTGGTGCTGGAGACGCTGCCACCGGTGGAAAAATGAGGTTAATTGAGGTTCGTGTGCTGGAGGTTATTGCCGGCTTCAAGTGTGGAGCACTGCCATACTCGAAATGCCATCAACATTTCTACCTCGTACACTCTCAACGAGGAAACCCTATCCTTATCATATAAATGTGCTCCAGATCGTTTATCGTGACTTTTGTTTGTTTTTTTTTCTATTATTATTTTTAATTATTTATAAATAGACGTGCTAACGCCCTGAAATAAATGCTGAAACGAGCGGTCACATGAAGGTCTTTTTTGCATCTAGTAATTTAGTAGTAGTACCAATACATATGATATGTACGATCAAATATATTGTGCTTATAAAACACCTACATTATGTTACAAAACGATGGCGTTAACACTTTTCAGATCCATTGGATTACAAATAATCTCTAGAATCACACCAAATACCATGAATAATTTTAGATCTGATTACGGTATGTCGGAAAAGTCTGAAAAGAGCATTGTAATATCGTAAATGAGAAAAAGTTGAAGAGCATTGGTTCAGTAAAAAAATTGATTTCCCAAGACACAAACACTATCTTTGTCTTAGATTCAACTCATTATCTATTTGAATATGATCAGGTAATTCAGTATCAGATATTTATTTGTATTCACATAAAGACAGTTCCGCGGGTTTTTTTTTATATTTATTGTATTTGTTTCATTCGTTGAAATAAAAGCAAATTTTCTTATAAAATATCGTTATTTTCAAATGCAAACAATGTATAAATTAGGCACACGGTAATATCCTCGTTTCCCTTATTCGCCCCTTAAAAACCCTAGCGATCTGTTGTGTTTGTTCGTGCGATATTTGTCCTGGAACGATATATTCACGTCGTATTAATTTTGAAAATTACGAGTGTACACACCATTACTAATACGGCATGTTTATGGGAATAGCTATAGATGAACGAATATTTGCATCAAAAATATATTTTTAATTATCTTACGTGGGTAAACACCATTCGGAATGGTACAGAGATAATATTTTTAATCAGGTAAGGTTCAGCAGCGCTCTCACAATAGAGATTGCAAAGTACTTTGCAGAAATTGCTCTAGTTTGCATTCAGTTGTTTTACCCTCGTGGAAGCTTATTTACATTCAAATTCTTAGTATGTACATTCTTCGTAACCACCAGTGGCCTCTTTTAAGATCGTTTCATCACAATCAAAACTAAGAGTGATATGTCAAGGATGCGATTGAAAATGCATTCAATTTGAATATAAAAAAGGCGTTCAGTCAGATAACTGATTCAGAAAGTCATATAAAATCATTCATCCAAATCAAATTGAACGCGATTTCGTTTTATTTCATTGTGAATGCTCCGAAATAAAAGTCGATTTGAAGAAAAAAGAGAGTAAATGCTTGACATATAAAATATTACGCAATTTATTTGGGGAGACAAGATTCAGTTCCGTGAGGTGTATGAAAAGTAGGGCTTGTATCTATTTTTACCTGGTTGTATTTTTTGTTAGAAAATTGTATCAAAATGCGATTAAATTAAAATTAACTCCAAATCGATAAGTCTTTGTACTGGGCACTATGGTATTAATTATTCATTCTTTAACACAATATTAAATGTTTTTATAATTGAAGAAAATGTTTAGATTAAATTATTTGTTTCTTTTCTGAAAATATATGCGTACAAATAATTTAAATTTAAATATATATATATACTTACAACATGATTTTTTTTGTTCACCATGAAATAATTGAGAGCACCGGAATTGCTCGGTATAAAAGATTAATGTTTGTCCAAGATCCGTTCCCTTAGGCATAATTTTAATTAATTTAACAATTTCCGCAAATATGAGATAATTTTTTATTCCTCGATGATCATATTTTAATATATATGTATATTTAACCACAAAAAATTCGAAATAACTTATTTTTAAAAATATAAATGTTATGTACAAATAAATAGTTATTATTTAACAAATGTAAAATGTTTTATTCGATTTTGTATAATTATTCTCTCTACAAATTTTTTTACCTTTACTTTTTTTTAGTATTTATATTTACACATTATACAAGCTTTGGTAATAAATATATGCCGTATTTTTGAATATCCTGGGCTATATAAGTCCAATTGTCATATTTTTGTTGTAGTTGTGATAGTCTACGTCGCTGGCGTATTTTGTAATTTTTTTCTTGGCTGTCGAAAAGGCTTTATGTGTTGCGGTGTGCTTGGCAATTTATTTATAAAAAAAATGTTATTAATAAAACATGAAAATGCATTAATATTAGCCAAAAAAATTTTTTTTTTTGGATAATCATTAAAATATTTTTAATAAGCACTTTCGCCTCCTTTTAAACATGATCTTCAGTTCTCGGTCAAAATTCATTATTGATAAAATTAAATTATTGCAGAATGTTCTGTGATATATATTATTTTCAGAAATTTAAATTGGTTTTTTAGAATATATTTAACACTCTTTAATTGAATTTTTTTGCAAAATGTAATTAATTCTTCTCTTTTATTTGATGGAGATTATTTTTCCCCCGATGAATCGTGTTACTTTCCACTCTCCTATCCTTAAAACCTCTTGTAATGTTCATTTATTGGAAGCCCTCCCAAGTAGCATTGTGTGACTTTTGTTATTACCAAGTTTTTGCATCCCTTATAATAATATATATATATATGTATGAGAGCAGCCAAAGCGTGATTAATATGAGATCCGAACAATACTTAAATTAATATTAATAATACTTCCGATTATTCTACGAACAGCTTGGCTATTTCATTAATAAAATATATCATTACTCTACGTGCATTTGCTAAATTGGTTGCAACGTCTCAGGGTAAATTTGTTCAAAAGTTTGCCTCCAGAATTGTATTTTCTATTTCAAAGAATCAATCTAGTAGATAGGCAAAGATAAATTACCACCTTCTACGAACCCACAGCAAATATATATTTTTTTTTATAGTACTCATTAAATGTGTAGCTTTCTTCTCAGCAAATGTTGATACTTTCGTTTGAGAATAAAATTAAATAATAATAAATTTAAAATATATTTTTGTATAATTTTAAATATAAATTTATTTACTGCTACAAATAGCACAGATTCCACCCTTCAAATTTTTATTTTACGAGTGTTCTTCAATATATAAAATATTCTTTGATGGTACATTATTAAAGGGTAGATCATTATTTACATATCATCTAAAAATAATATAAAAAATATTAATAAAGCTCAGATATTCAATGTTGGCGTATAAATATTGATTGAAGCGATATATGTTCACACAAACACAGGTGTGCTTGATCCAATTTAGAACTCAATGATTAAATTGAATCTGTTTTCCAATATTTCAAATTGTGATTGACAATGTGTCTGAACTATCTTTTCTTCATGACATACGACATACACAACCTCGACGCTGTTTTATAAAAATAATACACATACATATAAATCAATTTATATTTTTTTCAGCTATTTTTACCTTATTTTATTAATAATGTAAGATTATTTTGGGAGTTTTTCTCTATTGAATTAAAACTGTTGCAGCTACCATATAGATTGTTTTTAATTTTATTTATTATTTATTAACACACTGAATCCCATCGTGATTTTGGGTAATCCTACACTCCAGATTCATGCTTCATGCCTGGTCAGCCGGAAACGATGTATGTGCGTGAATAAATAGAGACAAAGGATTGTCCTTATATATTACCATGACTTCCTCAATTGACCGAGGAATGAGATAACACGCACATGTTGCGTCGCATCTCGATCCGTTTATATTAAGATCACCATGTCTAATACTCGTGTAACATCGAGGTAGAATTTCCACGACAGTCGTTTTAATCGCTCTTTGTGTCAATCCTCGTCAGTAGAAGCATACTCCGGAATTTACTAGGTTTGATATAAAAAAAACTCGTGTAATATATTTTTATCTCAAGGAGTGGGTATCTTTTCTGCATTATTCTGATACATGTTTAAAGTTTTCCCACATATTATTACATACGAGTTTACTATCATATAATTTAATTTTAGATTTTTAAGGCACGATTTTACTTTTTCAAATATGTCAGATAATCTTGTTTTTCCATGCAATGGCAAGACTTTAAAATTATCATAAATTCCTTTTATAAAAATGTTTGTCTATATAATAATGATTTATCTTGAGCTAGAGAAAAGAATGATTGTACATAATCTTTCAGTTGCTAAGATACGAGAAAATTCCTTGGTACCTCTGATAACTTTGTGCCTTGATATAGCAGTTTCAAGTACAATTTTCTGATTCATTTTCATAAAATGTTTTTTTTTATTATAGAGGAGATGCTATAGAGGCTCCAATTGTTCTGCACACATGCGTCGGATCCTGTTGGCGCACCATTGTATTTTTCAATGCCAGTATTACCTTGATGGCGTGTAAATATTTAGAGACAAGGCTTAACAATTGCTTCTCCGTCGGAAAAAGTTTTATTTTTTAGGCCAATATTAATGCAATATCATATGACGCTTCTATCATCGCCAGGACTTCAAAATGTACTTATACTTTTTCATAGATAAATATATTTTTTCCTCTATTTTCTTTGTTTTTCACCGGGTACTTGATTTGAATTAAAAAATGTATGATTAAATGCGTCATTCGTAATCTTCCGATACGTTTACGTAGCGCATGTGCCATAGATTGGCTACGCCTGGTTTAGCTCTCTCGTTAACACTTCCGATATTTTCTTAATTTTTGGACCAAAATTAATTATCTATTTTTCATTTTCCAAAGATAAAAAATCACCAATAAACAGGTTTTCGTCCTTTTTTGACAGCCAACAATAAAATCATCTATCCAAAATGGCTGTCGATGTCAAGATATGTCAAAAATGAGAGTTCTAATATATGTATATTATATATATTTTTATCTAACCTTATATCTCGTACTTGTGTTAAAATGGATTTTTGGTTTGATCTTAGATTGGATGTTCAATCATTTAACAGCTAATAGTCAATGAATATAGAAGTGAAAATATATCAAATTAGTTTATTTATTACATATGGGTTCATAGTTTGTGTTGATTTCTTGTGAACCATTAAACATGAACGCACATAACTAATTGATTGATTGATATGAGTCGATCAATCTCTCATTTACCAAGTTTTAATACATATATACTTGTAAGTGATGATGAATCTTTAGCATTAAGATTTATTTATTTAAAATGAATTACGAAGATTCAAAAAAATATATCACGTCTTTACTTTTATCGAATGTTGAGTCTTACTATCCCGCCAGTTACATTCAATAATTTGTTTTATCATTGCAAAATATTTTTTTCGCTTTATTTTATAAATAGACACAAAAATTTCATCATGATTAATGGTCAAAGATGTGTATTGTTGTGAAACACAATACGCTCTTTTCCTCGGGGGCCATTATTTATACGAAACTGTAACATTATTCACTTAACACTTAGAGCTGGGTGTGTGTGATTCTATTTGTGCTCTGCGATAGGCCAAATTTCTGATAAATTTATATCCATTGTGGATCCTCACTCGTCGAGACACTTCCATTGGATTTCTTCGCTCGCCTCTGAAAATAAGTGGCACTTGGGAGTTGCGACCGAACACGTCGAGTTCTCCACTTATTCCAAACGAGAATGTGTTTTCTTTTTCCTTGCGCTTTATTTTATTATTCGAGCGTGTTCGCAAATCTGAGAAGCAACTCCATCAATATCTTACAGGCTGGAAAGGTTTAACTTTGTTTCCGGATGCAATTCCATCGGCTTCCTCGCAAACTTCCGGCGGCGCTCGCTATCCCGATTTTTTTACGACGTTATTATAAAAATTCGTGATGTTGGTGATGTATGGCGAAGAAAGGGCGGTATTGTCGGTCACAAAAACATTCCCCAAAAGGAAATTGCCCTACTTATCTAAATTTCAAAATAGGGGCAATGCCGAGTTTCCATGTCACTGGCAATATAACCCAGATATGATTTTCATATGAAAACATTCTTAAGTCCGAGAATATTTCTTTCACAGCCCTGCATGTATCGTTCATTGGCGTATGACGAAAATTATTATAATTAATAAAAACTTATTAAAAAATGTAATAATTAATAAACCATTTTACATAGGATATCGTATTTATTAATAACTTCGTCTACCTAACATATTTTATAAAGCCTGATATGTATAAAATAATATACTACATATTTTTTTTTATAAATATATTATTTTTAACTGTTTATTGAATAGTATATGATATAAAACATAATAAATTCAACATGCATTAGCTAATAGCTTGTTCTATTTAAAAAACGATATTTTTACAGGTTCATTGAGTAGCATAATTTATTCAAAATTTTCTAGGCTATAAATATTTTCTTGAAAATTCAAAATTTGAAAATATAATTTTCCTCTTGTGTTTGCACGCTCATGGCTCCCTCGTACTCGCTTTCATACATTTGAAAAGTTCTCTAGCGTTGCATATAACTATAAAACAAATGCAAATATATCCGAGCATCTGCCCTCTTATCTGAATATTTCCATTCTTATAAATTCTCGAGAATAAATATCCATTGTGCAACAAGCAATGAAAAAGTTACATACCTGAGCGATATATGACTTCCTCGCATATTGTGCCATACAATGAAATACACAGTTCAAGTGTTATATTTTGCAAACGTACTAGCTACACGTTTTATCCGACCACCAGCCTTAATAAAGCTTCGAAGAAATTGCTCGGTTCTAACTTAATTGTTGAGTATAACAACAAAAGGTTTACGCCTGATAGTATTAAAGAGGCGTTTCAGTATAATTTGTGGCGACATTAATGAGCCAAGGGATTATAAACAAACTTTCCACTTATTTGAATATTAAAATAAGGCTTGCTCTCGCAGATAAAGTAAACCTTAATTAAGAATATGATATTAAATACCATACGCTGATTTATTGGAGGTATTAATTAATTATCTTCTGAGTAATATTATTAATTCTAGATAGATTATAATTAAAAAGTTAAAATGTTAATGTAATAAAATTTTTATAAGGCAATCCATTTTATCGAATTAACGTTAATATTAGTTATATAAGAATTTTATGATTATAATACTGTGATTTTTTTAAATGAAAATTAAATAGTGACATCTAACCGTAACTGTAGAGATAACAATACTTTTTTCAAGATTTTTTTATTACATTTTCTCATAATTTTTAATCGAAAGTTAGAAGTTGAATATTGAATTGATTTTTTTAAATTTAAATATATATATTACTATAAACTATGAAAAATATCAACCCTCTATTGAATTTTCCTACTTGGTGTGAAGCTTGGCTTGGTATACTAGTTGTACTTTCCCTGCATAGATGTCGATAATATTACATTACGTCTGATTTCTGAAAATCCTGAAAGCCTTATTCTCAATAATTATTTGCATATTAAATATTTTTTATTTCATAAACTGCCAATGAATGATTTTTAAAGATTTTAAAATAAGATGATAACAATAGAATAATTTTTTTATTATAAATTTTAGCTGTAGAAAAACAGTGGAACATAATAATTGTACAAGAATTGGGAATAAAAAGTTGTAGCTTATTAATAGAATGACAATGAACTAGATAGTGTTGCGTGCTGTCTGCCACGTGTTGCACTTGGTTGAGCTCAGCATAATAAGCTGTAAAACGATAAATTGAAGAGGCTGCGAATATGAGCGGGTGTAAAATTTTATGTGAATTATAAAAATAAAACGCTGCTGTGCGTACCACGAAGCTGATATGAATTTAATCGGCTTATTCGGGATAAATAATCGCAAATCAATGATTATAAATTCATCGTTAAATAGAGCAATAAAATAACGCGGAAATCTTAGAATATCGAGAAATAATAATTTAACGGGTCTCAATCAATAACAATAATAAACTAAATATGTTTCTTTCATTTTACAGTTTAAAAAGTATTGCGTTGGTGCAGAGCCGTGGCGGATAGACAATGACCTATTCATCAGAACCGGCGTACTCCTCCATAGCAATTGTCGACAGGTGAGCTGCACATTGTTTTGCCGAATATTAATGATGGCCCGACATATTCGCTAATTCAGCGGGCCACGAGTGGGCGACGAGAGTAATCCATCTCCTCGGTAATAGCACACGATACTGTATTCAAATTACATTTTAAGAAGAGTTTATCTTGGTGGTCGACTATCATTTAAACAGTTTTTATATATTACTGTAAAAATTTAAAATTGCTTTAAAAAGTTTACATTGCTGTTAATTTTGTTGTAATAAAATAACAATCGTGAGATTTTTATAGTTTTTACATGCAAAATATATCGTTTTACTTATACATCTGTAAATCAGTGTCACACAATGCTCATCCCAACTCACTATATGTATACTAATACTGACTCAAGTTAATATTGTTTTTTCTACGTCCTCCTCCTTAAAAGCTCCAGTAAAGATGCATCCGACTCAACCTTGTGGTCAAGATTATTGCCCTCCAGGTCTACTAGGCTATTCGAATACAGATTGCTATGTAAATATTATTTTAAAACATTCAGAGTAACATCTCTGATCTGGTCAACACACTTCTGATAATGGTAGGTTATTGATTTACTTCAAACTTCAATAAAAATTTCGTTTCGTGTCATGGCGCATTCTTGCTCGATTGCAGCTTTAATTTTTTACAATGTCTTTGGGTTTTACAATAACTTTTTCTTTAAAGTATTCCCACAAGAAAAGATTCAGCGAAGTCGGTTCTGGGGAACGGGCAGAGTATTTTATGCGACCTCATCGTCATATTATTATATATAGCCATCTATTTAGAATAATCTTATCAAGATATGCTCTTACATCACGACAATAGTGTTGAGGTGCTCCATCCTGTTAAAAATAAAATTCTCCACCTTCACCAAAGTCCTCTCGAATGCGTGCTACAGGTTTTTTGTTTCAAATGAACCCTTTTGCATTTCAAATTAAACCTTTTTCCTTTAAATGTCTAATAAAAAAAAGTTCATTTAAAATGCAAAAGGGTTCATTTGAAGTGAAAACCCTGTAAAACAGTTCTTTGCAGTAAGGCATTTTTCGGAATACCCTGTATATAAAGTTATTTAAAATCAGCTGTATCATATACTCGTAGCAGTGCTTTTTTCTCTCTTTTTCTTCGAAGCACTTCTGGAACGAAATTTTCAGCATGGCGGTTAAATCTTTTAGCAATTTTGTCTTTATCCCCTCAATATTATCAAGATATCCTCCTTTAATGTTTTTTTTTTGAGAATAAAAAAAACTTGCAAGCGGCCATGTCCGACAAATACGGAGGCCGAGGCATTATGACGCTAATGCTTTCTGATTAACATTTCCCTTTCCATTTAATGATCATGTCATAAATGATGATCATAAAATAAAATCAATATTAAAGTAAACATTCTATTTGAAATCACTTTATTTAAAAAAAATATTATATACCGTATTCGCTTTTCATTTTCATTTTATTCGAGTTTATCAAAATTACTTGAATGAATATATTTGATTGTGCTAAATGTTACATATTCTCTATAGCTATTTAAAATTTGCGTTTAAATCGTGATTATTTTAATTTGTGGTCGATGATCGTTCAGGATTAAGAATTTGGGTTACATGATTAACGTTATCGTGAGAGGATGTTTAAAATACTTGGTTCTGTATTTTATTAATTTAATAAATACAACTAAACACTTTACGAATTAAATAAAATTATTAATGCATAAGACCCGTCATAACTTAAAGGTATATACAATCGAATTATGATTGTAAAGTTAATCACTACTGAGAGCAGATAATACTCGGATGGGTGACCATTCTAAAGAATTCTGAATGACGCTGGTCAACAGGGATGGAGGCTGACGACTTTAATTTCACAAAAAATGAATTGTCAAAAATATAAGCTGGAAAGCGGGCAGCAGCGCTTTTGAGTAATAAAAAAAATCCGCGGTACACAAGGCAACGGGAAACCATAGCACTAAATATTCCCATGAAAACCATGTCCATGGTCCTCCATAAGGGGAATCATGCACATGGTCACGTTCCTCAGAAATAAGGGAAAGTGGATTAATATTTTATATAAAAAGAAAAAAATAATAATAGTAACAATAATGACATTTAATCGCTTCACGGAAAAATTTAAAGCACATATTGCAAAAAAATATAATAATACATACCTAATAATAATGTATCCAAGCCATGCAAACTTTTTGAGCGTATGTAATTGTGTGAAGTTTCGCATGTAAGAGGAATTTTTCCCCGACGTTTTTCCTAGCATTCGTTTGAAAGCGTACTTCCTGATCGAGTTCAGTGTTGCCGCAACCGGCGAGAACGGCGGACGCGCGTTTTCGCCGAGCAATGTTGCCACTCGCGAAAACTTTACGTCGATTTCGCAAATAAAAATTTTCAGACTAAAACAATACCGATTTTTTTCAATCGCTCTCGCCTCCGCAAAACAGCTAATTAACGTATTGCTTCATTGTTTTCTGCAAAAATACGTTTGCAAATATTCTTAACTATGCATTAAGTTACTAAACAAAAGTATTAGTGAAATATGTGATATTATAATGTATTTATTATTGCATTATTTACAAAGTCTAAAATGACTTTGAAAATTGATATTAAGGTAAGAGAAATATATATTACCCAATGATTTAATTAGAAAGGGCGTATACACTTCCATATGTGATGTCCATAAATCGTATATATTTTTAACGTGTGCAATAATTATCTGTATATGGTTCAATTCTGTAATAATTCATATTTTATTATCGATCCATGTGTTCCAATTGAGAAGTATACCATAATATTGAAACATATTTCTAAACCACTAACTATCACAGTTGTATTTTTTGTAAACCATTTTTGTCATAATACACGACGTAAAAAAAAATTTACATTTTGAAAACAATGGCTGTTACTTAGTTCACACAATCTAAATTGTATTCGTAGTATTCATTTATTTGATCAACTGAGTCGAATAGACTAGAATATATTATAAGAATTTTGTGAATAGAATTCGATTCTTAAATCTATTCAAATAAAAAATATTAGTATATATTCGATTTATGTGTATAAATTGGTCAGAATACGATAAATTTCTTGGATTGTTTGATATTACCGATTTTTTTTTATATAATCTCATTACTTTTTTTCCGTCGCCATACCCAATCTAGCTATTATAGTAAATTTGAGGCAAACAACGTCTACTTCCCTCATACCCTTGTTTGCAATATTTATTTGCTAAATCTATTTAAAGCAGAGGCGGACAATTATTCGGCAAACGGTCGCTTTGGCCAGCATAAATTTCCTTCTTGGTTAAATTATCGAATTTATGTGTAAATGTACGCAAAATTGGGCTATATACGTTGTATTGAAAATGACATTTATTGCCTGCGGTGGGATTGAGCGTTCAGGATTGGCTTTGTCCACATGTGATTTATAGAGAACCTATCACCTATACCCCTTACATTGCTCTCCTTTAATATGATCCTGTCGGAAACATTAATTGGACGTTATAAATTCAGTTATAATGTTCACGGGGTGTAAGGATCGCGGTCTATATGGTCGCTGGCACCATTGTCCGTGATGCTATTAATTAAAAAATCCAGTCTGAACTCACCGAAGACCCACATTTATTTGCTGTCTCCTGATAAAATCATTAAAAAATATCTAAAGATCTGAAAGTATACTGTATGATCAAATCATTGTCGTCGTGATTCTAAAATCTCTTGTCGAATCTACACAAATCACACATGCAA
Organism: Philopotamus ludificatus; assembly: GCA_022495035.1. Taxonomy (NCBI): domain Eukaryota; kingdom Metazoa; phylum Arthropoda; class Insecta; order Trichoptera; family Philopotamidae; genus Philopotamus; species Philopotamus ludificatus. The sequence goes on along the minus strand of JAGXCT010036561.1, from coordinate 13,809 downwards.
CATTAAATATAACAGATATCATAACCAGAGATCATTATATCATTTTTACTTCAGGGAATGTAACATTCTCATTGTTTTTGGTACCGAATTTTGGCCACAGTCCATATGTTTGAGAAAATTCGCCTTATATGCAATTTAACCATTTGTTCAATATTAAGTCTTAACGAATTGTTATAGGCCCTCACTTGTATTATATCAATAAGATAATGTTTTAATTGTCAATAAATTACTGATAATGTTTGGATAATATCAAATAATACAAAAATAAAAATCTTCTGAATAAATACTAAGGGTGAGAAGATAAGGAACGAAATATATATATATTGTCTTCAGACGCACAAAGCCCTTTACGTTTTTCCGTAAGGAAAGTAGAACGATGAAGATGGAGATATGAAAATAATGTAGATTTGATTTGTTGATAGTTAGAAACATTTTGTTCTAATCTTAATTGCATAGTTACATTACTGTTTTAGAAGTCGATTAAACTTTCCAGTTTATTAAATTATATCATAGTTATTTTATAATACATGCAATTATTATAAATATTTAGAATTACTGATTTATGTATGTAGCTAGGCAACATGTATTAGAATGGATAAATCAAGTTACTGCATGGTACTACTAGTTCATCTTCTATATGACCATGGACCTCATAGTCATTGAACATTCACGATTTGTTTCTTAATTCGTATAGCATTAATATTTCTTGAATATTTTACATCCATGCGAATTTTATCTATATCCACACACGCGCATAATAATTAATGAACACAGCTCTTCGCCATCCATCATCGTATTTTACCGCCCCATTGTGAAAATTTGATCTAAATCAGTTAATTCCATTGTGCAAATTTCATCTCATGCTAAGCAGCTTACACGCGACAAAATAGCAAACTCATACGGCCGAATTGTGGATTAACGCGTCACTCTCCGGCATATCGCTCGTTAAAACGTTTGGAAGCCACTGGGAACAATCTCGGCAAAGTTTTACGACCAATTTTTACTGATTTTTGATCGGACACATTTTATTCCGGTCGCGCTCTGCAAATGCTTTTTTCCGATGGCACGTACATGTCTCGGCAGACTCGTCGTAAACGCCGCAGTTTATATGCAAGTGCAAGATTACGAAATCGCAGCTTACTATAACACCACTAGTTCCAAAAATAATTCAGATAAGTTGCAATATAATTGTGTAACCGTGTATAAATTTAGATATAAGTAGCTTAATTATTTCGCGTTTCGTGGAGCAACTTGTGCACACTGGATGCTGTGAAGCAGAGTTGTTTGGAAAATTGCACAGGCTTCACTTTAGATAATTAGAGTATTATTATTTTAATACAGTTCATATTTTAATGTAATTAAATCCTAGTAGATGAGAATATTATTTATTTTAAAACGAAATGAACAAAGCTTTTTATGTATATTTGGAAAATATGATATTCCTTGAAATTTGATATGTAACATTGTGCCGAGTGTTTAATAAATTAATTTATTACTTTAATAATTAAATGTGTTTAATAAGGATAAAAAATGGCATTCGTTTACATGTTTTATTTTAATTAATTTATTATCATTTCTTTGCGGATGAAAATCGTTAATAATTATCTCGTCATTTTTGTCATATAATTTAAAATGTAATATTACACTGTAACGTTTTATTTCAAGGATAAATTACAAGAAAAAGAACTTTATGAAAATCAGTTGTATCCATTAGGTTGGCCGCGGGCAATCGCTTAACCTCTATAAAGTTTATGTCGTCGGCTAAAGTTTTCAAAAAGGAACATCAAAGCTCGCATAATATTTTTTTCCCTACTTTAAAATAATGAACAAAAAAGTTGTACGGTATGCTAAGAATTTTTCGCCATATATCATTATTTATCGTTATAATAAAATTGCAAGAATTAAATTCACGTGCAAGGCGAAATTGCATGAAACAGGTGTTACATTTGCAAAATAATTAAACTGTCACCGCACTTACGTAGCGTTGCCAATTGATTATTTTGTTTATTTATAATTTTAATCATTATTATGCTTACGTAAGCAGTTGATATTTTTTAATTCAGCTAATTGAGATATTTTCTGGGATGAAAAGGTTACTCTCGCGTACACTTGTTTTATTACGTCGTTTGCGAATGTCGGTCAATAAAAAAAAACGTACTTCGAATGTACAGAATCGGCAATCACCATCATTATAGAAACAATCCGATTTATTTTCTTCTGATGTGTAATGCATAAGGCATAAGACTCACCTGGGTTGGGGTCACCTCACCTGTCCGATCAAGTGACGTGATCAGCTGCACCAGAGGTAATCAACTCTGTGCGCTCATATTCACATATTTATTATCAAAAAGACAAGGCGTGATTGGCATTGCAGAATAACCAAGTCACCAATCTCGCATAAAAACATAATAGTAACGTAAAAAAAATAACATATATAAAGAAAAGGAAAGAATTATAAAATCGCATATAAATTATCAACGAAATAGCGATATTTAACATCAAATATATCGCTTAGTGGTTGAGTAGAATAATAGCTCTGGTTACCGGAGAGTTTCTGAGAGCACCTGTCCTCACATTTGACGGAAGTAAAAGCACACGCGAACGAGCTCGATGGTAGTGAGGTGGCGCTCATAAGGGCAAATTGCACAGGACAAGGGGGTTATGTACCTCGACAACCAACAGCTTGAATAAGTGTTTTGCTAAGTAGATCGACCTTCTTTTCTCAAGGGTTATATACCCCAGGCAGTGCTATACCCATGCGCTGGTGTATAAACTTGAGTAGAATCCATACTCCCTCGTGTAAAGATATCTAAGAAATTTCATTTGAATTTTCTCTAATCTGAGGGAATTCGAGGCTTCATAAGGCGCCCATATAATGGAACCTGATTCAAGCAAACTTCGAACCAATGTATCGTATAGAACTCGTATGACTAAAGTGCTACGTATGATGAGAATATTTCAAGACGAAGCCCCACATTCTTGATAAGTTTATACACACGTCCGATACATGTAAACTTAATTTTAACTTAGAATCAAACACAATACCCAGATCTTTAGCAGTCGATTGCTTAGGAAGAGTTACGTTCCCAAGTCTGTAATTAAAGATGATGGACTCATTTGATCTAGAAAATGTCATTATTTGACATTTTCTAATATTTAATGGAAGACGATTTAATATTGTCCAATCGCGCAAAGGATCAATGTCCAATTACAACGAATACAACGAAAGGGGAATCTTCCACTGAAGTAACAGATCGAAATATTTTTAAATCGTCTGCGAAATGTATATATAATCTAAATAAATATATTGTGTAATTTCTTATCACATACATCAAGAATCGTTTTGGCCATATTTGTTTTTAAAAAAAACATGATCAACGTATTTATACATAATTTCCACTCTATATGTGACAAGGTATCAGAAGAATTTTCCAGGATCCAAGAACTTCATATTTATTTTATATTATGGAAGGATCCTGTAATCAGCAGACCAATTTCAGAATAAATTGCTTGTTCGAGCAGAGGATCGCTTTCAATTTATTGTTAGCATGAACGGAAAAACCATGAATGAAATATACAGTGTGCGTCATGATTTGTACGAATGCAAAAAAAGAAATCAGGTTGTTTTCGATGTTTGTATACATTTTCTGCATAATTCGGCGTTGCGAAATCGAAACACGTGTATGTAATTTAGTAGCGGTTCAAAACAATTACACTGTCGCAAAACCATAAACGATCGCTAATAATACGTTGCGCCGTCGTTGACGATTCGGCGTCGCGCTATGCTGATTGCCGACAGGCCAGGTGGCTCCTCGCCCACTTCATTTGACATTGCCTGGCGAAAATCACGCGATTGGATCCGTTCGATCCACCGCTCAGCTCGGAACACGCCGATTGCGACTGCAGAAACTGACGGATGTCGGCGGAATGGCAAGTATTTTCGAGAATAACGAATGTACTGTGTCGGCCACCTCAGCTATTTGTCCTAATATTTCATGCACTGTAATCGTAGTCATTTCGCGACTCCGAATGAGGTTAAATGATTTAGTCTGCAGTCAAGTGTCTGTACTGAAATATTGCCAATTAAATTGATTATTCACCCCTTGTATGTGTATATACATGTTTACGTATACACACGTACATTCGTGAATTGAATGAATATTCATACATATAAAACAATGTGAATAATCTAACTGCAATTTTTTTTTTACTTCGCATGATTTATTTTTTGTATTAACAGTCTAAAAATTACATTGTCTCCTAAAAAGATTTCTATTAATGATAGTTATAAATAAAACAAATTATTCACAGACAATAATGATTAAAAAATAATAGTGAATTTATACTTTCCTTGAAAAATTGCTTTTTTGAGAAGAAATAATGTATTTTTTTCTTACTATTTTACGATGGATGAATTGCATGACAGAATAATTCCAAACCGTTATTCACCCATATAAAGCTTCGATAAAGATTCTAAAGATGCGGGAGTATTAGGCCTCTCACACTTACATTTTCCTCTAGCCACGGTCATAAAGAAATCCCAGAGTTCATAGATTTTATCGAAAGATTAAGCTTAAATAAAATTAAGGTAGATTACCAAAATAATAGTTTCCCAGCTGTTATGTCATCTATTTAGTCTTCATATAGTTACTTTTATGATACTTCTCATCTGATTCTATAATACGTTCTTCGAAGCGATTGCAATAAAAGCTTCGTCATCTACGTGGTATTTAATAAAGTACTATCTCGTTAATATCTTGTCGCACTCGTTTTAAATCATTTACGACTTTTGGAATGTGATAAACACGTGAGAAACATCTGAGAAACATATTTTCGTTCATTCATAGTAATTTTCATCTGTTTAAAATTACTAATTTGTTAAGAAGTAAACGTCCAAAAAACAAATATAAAATAATAAATAATACTTCTTTGTACACAGTAACTCTACATATCACATTTTGTATTTGTTCAAAAAAGTAAATAAATCAATATTCATAATTATCCACCTTTGTTTCATGCCATGAGATTTTCAAGTGTCGGTCTACTGGCGACATGTCCTAAGTCTGCGGTGGAACATCGCCGGATGTGCGTGTCATTTACGAATCATATTGATTAGTAGATAAATCCAAAATATCGACAAAATTTTAAAGCATGAATAACTATTTTTATTGTGATGAAGATTTAATCAATGTTTTTACTTAAAATGCTTGTGGTCTATATTTCATTATAAATAGACCCCCTTCAGATGACGCGGTTGGTTTCGAGCCACCGTGACGAATCGATTAACTGTATTTTGTAAATTTAACAAAACCAATACATCAAACGTTTTTGTATTCACATATTTATTTTTTTTAATTTTTAATTTATTCACAATCAAAGTTATTACATATTTACGAAAGTAAATTATGTAGGAACTGTCACATCCGCCGCTCTATAGCATATAGCGCTCCTATAGCGTTATAGGAGGGTTGACTATATAGGTAATCCATTAAAATACATCTACTAATTAATGAAAGTATAAGCCAAGTACATTTTTTAAAAAATCAGTTTATTTCGAGCTACTGAACAATTATTTCTACATGTCAATTAATGTTTTTTTTAGATTTTCATTGGATTATTACATCTGAGATACTATATATTGTATATAGATTTATATGATATAAGAGAATTGAGTATGTGTTATTGAAGTTGAATAGTTTTATACGAGTAGACTATTCAATTAATTAACGTTATATAGTTTAATACCATATTTATATTTGAAAAAGTTATTATATTAGTTGTACTCTGTATAAAATGTAAACGTATGGAATAGTGTTTACTCTAAAATCCTATGCAAATAACCTTTACCAATATCGTTCATCGTCAACATTTTGACGTCATTATTTGTCTAAAATTATAAAAGAATAATTAATAATTTAATATTGTATTTTATTATCAAGATAAACGTTAAAAAAGTTTTTTTAAATTAGATAGCAACCACATAAAGTCAAATACGCTCTCGAAAGAAAGAAAGGAAAAGAAGGATACAAGAAAAATAAGCAATTTTTTCTACAAATCCTACGAAAATCCCTTCAAGATTTACTACAAAATATTTTTTCCATACTATGTGACGGATACAGTTTGGCATATACATTTTTTATTGCGTACCTTTATAGATTTGACGTAGCAAATGTATTTTCACGTTTTAATTAACGTTTATTTGTTTTAATACGTATAATAAAATTCATAATTTAGGAACTAGGAATTTGCGTCTTTGGGGTAGATCATTAAACGCGAATTTGGGGCAATTCAATGGGTTGATAGTCAATTTGCGTCGGGCGATTATGCGAGTCACGCACTATCGCGCAAATTAATCCCCGACGGCTCTAATTGCTACCACCGAGAGTGCGTTAGTGCAAACGATGGCAACACTTTGGGGTCGTTACGTGGATACAGTGTTGCCGTGTACAATCGTTTAAATCAATTTACCCGCATTTCAACGCACGATATCTCGCCGATTGCGATGGGAGTCACGTAGCGCTGACGACCCAAGTATCGATGTCGTGGTATCGATGTTTCTTTTGTTGCTGCAATTGATGCATTTTGGCGCGATGTACTGAATAAAACGCTTTTGCAATTATTTATTAATGTCATTAGCTATTCAATTTAAATTTCGTGATTTTTAGCTTTTGTTCTCAAAAACATTTTCATTCACAAAAAATCGTATTAGTATTAAAATGAAAAAAAACTACCTACTTAAATGTTCCAACCAATTGTTTTCTATAACCGATCTGTCACAGCGGCTCGAAACCAATTGATTAAATCTTCATCAATATCTTGACTTTTAAAAAAAAAAGAGTAAAAATAGTTATTCATCAAATTTCGTCGATATTTTGGATTTTTGTACTACACGCACCTGGCACAGGCTGAGGGCACGCCGCCGGTAGACTGACCGCTAAATTCTCGCTGCATGTGTCACTATTACACGTCTCACTCGCGCTTGGTATATCGTACCGGATTGGAGCGAAAAAAAACATCGTGGCTACAGAAGCGAATATAGTTGTTTTTTACATTTTTCGCGAACAATAAAGGTCATCGATTATTTATAATATTTATTCTTTAGACTTTTTTAGATGAATACAAAAAGTTTAGGATATGTAGGATTTATATTAAAAGAGTTATACGGGAAAAAAACTAGGGGCCCCGAATAATGATAATAATATTCAATTTTTTTATATAAAAGTTAGGTCTGAAAACTTTTGTTACTTTAAAACATTGCGTATGGTTACCTCTTTAGGCTTGATAATGAATTTTTTTTTATAACTTTCGGTATTATTATATTTTTTGGTTATTAAACTTTCTTTAAATATAATATTTATTTGATGAATAAATAAGTTCACTCGTGACTTAAAAAAAAATAATTCCACTTTTCAGCAGATATTAGCGACAGATATTTTAAATATACACATACATACAGGAAAAAAATACAGTTTTTTTTAATGAATTTTATTATTATTTAAACAATAATACTATTCTTCCTTTTTGCGACATAAATTGAAAAGTAATTTTAATGGAGAAAAAATACTCATAAAGCTAAAAAAAGGCACAATTTTCGATAGTTCCATTGAAAAAATTATGTATCTTTTAAAAATTGTATTTTTTTTCCACATTCAGCAACCCCACCTCCAACACCAACACCACCGTACGCCTTAAGTTTATATAACTCTAATATATTAAAAACATTACACGTTTAGCCATGGCGCCACTAATATTTGTTTACTATGATAACTCAATAACAAAAGCTATAAATTATACATAATATACACAAATTATACACGTTGATCACAATATTTGTTTTTCAGTAAAAAAACATATAAATTTTCTTTTTAAAAGTGACTTTTATCCCGAAAAGCACTTTATTTGCATGTATATTGCTTCGTGTGCTTTTAACACGTTTTGCGTAGTGTCTATGTATCAAGTAAACAAATTATTTTACAAAATACGTAAAATTTTTACATAACACAGAAAATTACTGTTATTACGTAATTTTATATTCTGAATTAAAATATTTTATAATAAAATTATTTTTATACTAAATTTCCATGCTCAAAAATATAATAACATTTTTTTTAAATTAATAGGGCGATGTTAAGAAACACTCTTGTTTTAAATTATGTATTAATTTATATCAATATACACTATTTGGATAACATCCAACGTAAATCTGTTTCGCAATTAATACCTCCTGAGAGACTGCTATTGATCTACGATCGTTGAAGTAGATAAATATTTATGTGTGTAAAGAGATCTTAGTAAATGTGTGTAATATTTATTTTATCAACTAAACTGTGTACATAAATTTCACGATTGGTTATGTAATATTTCCGATTGATTTTATCTGAATTTTAATATTATGCACTTTCTAGTATTGAAAAAATATACGCGTTCCGTTAATAAATTATTCTAGTCGATTTTTCAAAGGAACATTTTTGCATGCTACGTTTTTATTAATTATCAAATGTCAACGGTTATTTTATCAGTTTGAAAATTAAAAATAATTAATGGATTAGCCACCATTTGCTTTTGTATGCATATTTTTTTTCGCTGACACGGGTCGGACGTTTACGAACGATCCGTTAAATAAAAATGACGATAACATCCAGGTGCTATAAATTAGATTTTTTAAATAAAAATAATGTTAGATATGGAGCTTTTTTATTAGAAATCAATACAAAAAACTATTGATGTGTGAAGAATTTTCTTATTCATATAAAAATAAACGGGGATCCTTTTGGGATAATGTTAGATTGTAGGGTTCAAATATTACTATCATTTATTTTATATTTATTATAAGAAGCTAAAGGATTATTTAAATATGATTATATTTTTCGTATTTATCTAAACATTATAAATAAATTAATAATTTTTTCGTGCATATTTTATAATTATGCCAATCTTGGCTGAGATGTTTACTCTTCTCACTTTATTGTCGACAAGTTTTCGCCAGTTCGAAAATAACAACGTCGTCAGTTTGACTTCAGACTTTTGACATGTTTTGACCACTTTTAAATTTCCAAACTGCCGCGTCAATTGGCGGTTTAATTTAGCAATATTTTTTTTACAAATTAGTGCTAAATAAGCTATTTTTAGTTGATCCCATTACATTGATTGAATTTAATGCGGGTAACTTTTGCGGTCACCCGCCTCAATTAATGCACAACAGTATCAACTTGCATATCGGTGGCTGCGATCAAAACCAACACATACTGCTTTGAAAATGACAGGACGAAAATAAAGCAAATTAAATATTGGCACGGTGAACAAACACATTTAACGTTGATTGATCAAATGCATCCATTAAAAAAATTAAAATGAAATAATAATTCATTGAATGTAATTACAGTAAATGAGTATGTACATAGTTAATGTCAATCATTTTTATTACGATATATGTAACGTTTAGCTCATGATATACTTAAAAAAAAAATTACAAAGAAAAGATTATAAATAAATGAAACAAATCGACACTTTGTCTGAGTTTCAAAATTTAATGCTTCGCACGCCACTATTGATCTGTAAGAGTTGAGAGTGATTTTCCTATTTTCACTCATAAAGTCAATGATCTTGTATTTAAACACAACATTATGAAGTATTTGACAGACGAGTTGGATGTGTTCCAATGTCTCTAATGACCATGATCTACGAATAAAATTCGGGTACGGTGCGTAATAGATATAGTCCGTCAGAAAGTGGGCAAACGTCGTTCGTTACATCATTAAATATGTCTACTTTGGCGAAATAATAGTAAAAAACAATCATTCATGTGCCAGGTCGGTGATACACCTCGGCGATTCCAAAGTATGGGCGGATGGAAACTCATTTGTAGAACACTCTGTAAACGAGAAGGCATTCAATTTTAATTATTCATCGTCGGATTTTAGAAAACAATATTTTCTTAATGGCAAAGAGTAATATTATTTTTCGGATAAAATATTAACTCCCTCGTGCTGATAAAATCTAAAGTATACATATATTTTTGAAATTGTGATCTGACCCATATATCCAGAAAAACATTATAGAAGGCCGTATTTGCATACATCGTCAAAAATATTCGTGTAATATGATTATTTTTATTATAGCGATTTTTTGTTGTATAAATACACCTAGTTAATTTTTCAAATTAGTCAGTAACTGTGTTAAATAAATGTCAACGTGTTTTATTGCAGGAAATGTTAACGATAACAACCGATTCGAGCCAAATGCTGTAATGAGAAAATTGGCAAAAATAAAATTTTCGTCAGATCAAGGGATAGGCGATATGAAAATTTAACGCAAAAATTAGATTACGAAATTAATAAAAAAATATATATATATATAACGAGTGTAAAAAAATATAAATTTAATGATATTTTTATGATTACTGGTAAACTTCAGATATCCATTATACATTTCAACTATTTTAATATCGATCGTAATATTCGTTATATCTTTTAAAGTAATTGAAATTTTAAATGTCTTGAATAATTCACTGATGAATATTAAACGGGCAGTAAAATAGTCAACTTTACTATAGTTTATAGAAAACATAAAACTTATCCTGTCTGCGACGGTAAAATCTGTTTTAATCAATTGATAAAATTGCATAAAGGTGCCGCATAATCTCCTTGTTTTTCAATATATTTTAATAATCTATGTATAGCTTTTATTTTCATTTTATTGTCAGATATTACACTCATCGCCCTAGTGTTGCTATAATAAAATACAGAGAACTAGACATGCAAAAATCCGATATAAAAATATCAATACTATTCAGAGGATGCTATATAAACTCATAATGTCAATATATTATGGAAAATTATTATCCCCCTCTAATGAAGAAATGAAGTCGCTCTCATTTCTTGACTCACCTCAGAACAGAATATTTTTATTAATACTTATAATCACTATAAATTTTAATTAATATCTTGTTGTTTTCGGTCATTACATAGGAATGAAAATTATAATATGTATAAGGCTGTCGAGAACCATTTGGCTTTTCAGACCAGTATTATAAAAAAAGGGGAGATCGTGAGACTGGTGAGCATATCAATCAATCATAGATGAAAACAATAAGCCATTAAGCACGATCTAATACAAATACAAGAGTTGAGCAAAACTAACATTGTCATTCAATCGCTTATTCAGCAGACTTCTGTGTTAAATTCAAAGTTTAGGATTGACTCCTTCGTTAAACATCTCATTGTAACGAATTTTAAAAAAATGTTTCCCAATACTTTATTTTGATTTTCGCATAAATTTGTTAACACACTTTCAGCTATATATATTTTGAGATCAAGCATCCTTATCTTGTTGCTTGTTTCATATTTTATAAAGTCAACACATCATTGCCTACGGGGCGAATCGCAGACAAACACGCGCTAAAGCTTGGGTCCATTCCCCGAAATTTGGTGAAACAGTCGTTATTTATAAAAAAATCATAACTCTTTTATTAATCAAGATATTGAGCTTAACGTTAATTTACCTAAACTTCAACATTTATTGGATAGTGAATGTAAAAAAAAATCATGAGACATTTTGGAAACGGGCCGAATTGAATTTTTTATAAAACATGGTTTAATCATGTTCATTGAATGAATGCTAAATTTTTAATATTTATATAGAAGACTTTATTAGTCGTAGGTTCCTAGGATAAGTCATAATTTTTACTATCCACAACAGCTGTTTTTATAGCTCTGAATGTTGAGGAACGTCATAAATAAAAGCAAACAGTAACAATATGACATCCGTAAAAAAATATTCATTAAAAATAATACTGAGAATCGTACCGATAAGAAAATATTTGAAAAAAACAAAACGTAAATAAATAAATAAATTCTTATATTGCCGAAAAAGTGACAAATTAAGGGCAATTTCTAAACTCTAAAGACTCTTTCTTAGATAATAAAATATTTCGAATAAATGGTTTTATATGCACTTGCCGCATTTACCCAAAATATTCTTAAGGTCTGAATTTTTTTTGTATTGCTAACAATTATTTAACCATAAAAAATATCTGAAAAAATAAAACGTTGTAAAAGTTACAGACGATCAAACGCGTAATCTCGGCTAGCGTGTGATATGCGCACCCCGGACCTACACAAAAACGCTTTTGACGTGGATTCCACGAACCCCGTGAGCAATGAGTTAATCATTTAAGTATTCAGAGTATGAACAATATCATACGTGAAAACCTTGTAATGATTGATTTTTTTATGTTAATTGCTGTAGTAAAATTTTAATTAATTTTTGTCGTTCTCATAACCATTATCGCTGAATAAGTAATGCAGCCAAACAATTAGTTTTATCGCAAAATTAGTTCAAATTAGCACATAGTAAAATTCAAACGTTTTATTCCTCGTGGAAGACGTTAATCACATCGGCAAACAGCAGAACGCGATTAGTGACCCAGTAATGACAGTATCAATCGCATGCAATTTTTTTTCCACCTAACACATGCCGGAGCGGGCTAATGTAAAACAAGCGTACGTAATGCCACATAATGGCGAGCCTGTCAAAACAGTATCTGTATTATGTTATCAATCGGCACACATACAATCTGACTTGATGTGAAAGTTTTTTTGCCCGTGGATTAGTATACGTAGCGCTGGGAGCGAACCGTGAGTCACCACTGTGCCAATTGCCGTGCGTTTTTTTTTGGGCCATTGACATTCGCCGTTTCGTAAATTTGTCTTATATATATTTTTTTTTAGATATTCTAGTAGACAATTTGTCTGCACCGGTGGTGGAACATAAATCATTCGGCACGAATCTACGTCGCTGGACCAGTTTACCTGTTGCTCTAACCAAGTTTGGCCAATCTAATTGGATTCATCGTCGCCGAATCGGCGAAACAACCGACCGAAAATAGGCAGCGCGTGTACACAATCTGATTATGTGTTGTTGTAGGCGGGGATGTTATTAAATCAGTATCGGAATTGAAATATCTTCAAAATCATATTGTTCTTGGAAGCCGTGGAAATTGCTGAAAATGTATTGACGCTTCAATTTTGAAATCGGATATCTAAAAAATCATAAAAATGCTAAATCAATTTCAGGTTTACGAATTATTTCTTTTGATCATATGAAACAAACAATTAGGTTTTATTATTATTTATTCGGATATATGTGCGTACTTAATGTACATATAAATACATCTCTGTATTATTTCGCTTGCTCCGTTTCTAATTTTGCTTCCTCTTCTCAATTTTGTCTCAACTGCTTTTCTCATAAATTTTCCAACTACATAAATATATGCATACGTTATACGTCATGATTATCATGGTTCTATATTTTATAATATAATAAAAAGTCTAACATTTAATTAGATTTTATTATATTAATTTAAATAAACAAAACTCTGAATATTGCTTATTTATTTTCAATCATTAGGAACTTAGTTACTGCTGGATGCATTTAATTATCAGGTTGTTCGGAAAGTAATTTCGTTCATTTATATGAAAATGAATGTTGATTTATTGTTGAATATTTTTTTTATTCAATTATATATTGTCTATTCTGCTCCAATACCCTTTGCCATCTTTCTGGCAGTAGCATAATTCGAAGCTCATAAAAATGTTGTTCTTTGCTGGCAAAAAACTGATCCAGGTGATTTTTGACTTCCTTATTAGAAGTGCTTCCTTATTAAAAAAATCGTAGAGACCGGAACAAATAATATTTCCAGATCTGGAAAATATGGTGGGTGTGGTAGTATATCCCATCAAAGCTGTAAAAGCTTTTGACGAGTTAACAAACTTGTATGAGATCTCGCATTATCTTGGTGGAACACTACAC